>VZTZ01020150.1:27570-42637 GCA_013400955.1 Drymodes brunneopygia | reverse complement strand
CCCCCCCTCCCCCCTCTGCACCAGCACGGGGCAAGGGGGGAGAGGAAAGGCACGTCTTGCCAGTCCACCGGAAGCCGAAAAGAGAGCTTCTCCAAGTGCTCACCGGGTTTTTATGAGTTTTTTGGAGGCGGAAGTTGTAGTAACTGCTCTGAAATACCTCATTTCCGATTCCGCCCCCCTTTTATGCCGGGAAGTTTTGATATAAGTTATACCACCACAGAGACCAGCACAGACCTTTAACAAAATTTGTTTCCATTTCATCAAGGAACCAAAATCTACTCAAATTAATAGCAGAATATGAGCACAGAGAAAGTTTTCCAGGTTTAGATAAGGAATTATGTGGATACCTGGATTATATGAATAATTATGAATTTTTCTCTGCTTCACATGAGGAAATGTGTATAGCAATGTTAGGACTTAATCATTCAAAATACAATACATAATTTTGATATAAATGTACAAATGTTTCCATCCTTTTTGACTTAATGAAAAAAAAATCTTATTGCCGTATCTAGGTCTCTGGATTTTCATTTGTGCTAAAGACTGAACCCCCAGATTTTTGTGAAAATCTGTAGAAATCCAAAGGGGAACAAATAAAAAGTCACGGAAAGGCAAGATGAAACAAAATGGACATTGCATAAGCTGATGAAGAAAGGAAGCACAGAGGTTTCCAGGTGAAAGAGTTATGAATGTAAAATGGTTCTACAATATTCTGCCATCTCCTTGTTGTTGTTTTGAATGTACCCAGTAGAAAAAAGTCTATACTGTTTGTCTCCATATTGAGACTGAGATACTGCTTGAGATGCTTGAAGATGGAAATCTGGGCTGATGTTGCTGTTTTACAGTACAAGTTGTATACAACCTTTATTATGTTGCTTGCTTAGCAGATAATTAGCACCATCTGGATTTCCTTATAATGTTTTTTGAGGGATCTGAATGCTGATCCATACATTTCCTTGATAATAATTATTTGTGTGTGTGAAGTCCTCATCACCACCTGAACAGCCTGCCACACTGGTGTAAAACAGAAAAATTTTCCAAATCTTAGAAAATAAAGGCGATATCAGGAGTTCTGGAAATGGTGCAGATATGCAGCAAAGGGAAAGGGAAGGTTTTTAACCAGCTCAGAGACCTATGGCAAAATACACAGATCCCAGATTGAATCAGAGTGAGAGCTTCCAACAAGATGAGATTAAAGAGAAAAGTGGTGGAGCTATGAGAAGGAAAAAAAAATTAATACCTCTGGGCATCCAGAACCAACGCCTTAGATCCTGAAATAGACTGTAAAGCTAATTATTCCACATTAGTCTGTGAAATTAACAAATTCTTCTCCATTATGCACCAAGGGAGGATGGCTTACTTTATTACTGATTAAAGGCTGGAATATACACCTGACATGGAGATTAGCAGTTTGGTGCAGCTGATAATTTTTTGTGTCAACACATGGAGGGCGAAAAAACCACAGAAAACAAATACAGTATAGAAAAGTATTGCCAGCTGGTCCTCAATTCTCTGATTTGAGAAGAAGCAAGTATTTGACTAATAATTATCCCTATTCTTGAGGAAAAAAAAGTACTTTGGATATGCAGCATTATATGTTTATTCTAGAATTAAATACAGAGCATTTAGTTAGAAGTGGGTACGATGCAAAACTGTGCCAAAACTGCCAGTTACTGTCAGTTTATAAACCAGCTGCTATCTGAGCACTTGAGCAGCGGGAACCACTAGATGTCAGGAGAGCCCCGTGGGGACCGGCCCAGGCCAGGCTTGGGCTTGGCTTTCTCCGTAACACCAAAAAACACATCTTCCAACGCGCTGGGATTGCTTTTACCCTAGGAAGAAGAAGCAGGTTCACTCCTTTGTGAGAACTTTTAATCATCCCATTTTTCCCCTGTGTAGATTTGTTGATTTAAGGGAGGTTGTATTAGGGAAGGAATTTATTCACTGTCTCTGTACTTTTGCAGAACATTTATAAAGGTTTTTAACACTATCTGCACCTTAAATAAATGAAAAAATTGCCTTATTCCATCACATACCATCATTTACCCCAGAGCAGAATATCCACTTAAAAGCTTTCTTGATCTTTTGGAGAACTATCTTGATTTAAAATAACAGGAAAGAAAACCTAAGTGAAAACAAAAACAAAGTGAAATTAAGCCTTGAAGCCTAGCAAAGCACGAATAAAAGATCTGTTGTAATTTGAAGAGTATTTTAAGAAACCTTTTTTACACATCCTGTAGAAAAATAATGTATTCCTGGAAAAGTTATTGAGTACATGGAAACTGAGCACCATTATTTATTTCACATGCTCTTGATATAGTTATGATTATACAGCTATATTAGATTTTCTAGCTTCTGATTTGCTATTATACAAGTCCATATAATCTGCAGAGGTTTTTAAACTTATGTCTTTTTTAAAGTGATTTGAAACACACAACTTTTCTGTCCCGTGCTCACAATGTTTCTATATTCTTTCTCAATCCACATAGAAATCTTTGAAATTGTTAAAATATTATCTCCAACAAAAAAAAAAGAATTTGAAATCCAGACATCTTTAACCTGCCTAGAGATTGAGATTTTTTTCTGGCCTATGTAACAATTCTGTTGTGCCTGGTGCAACAAATTCTGAAATTTGGGATGTTTTTGCATGATTTGGATGATAATGTAGATGCTTGATATATGTCTTAGGGTTATGGGGATGACTTTCCTTTTAAACACGTTTTAAACAAAACTCCCAAATCTTGTCACAGAAACAGAATTAGGAATTTATGTGTAAGTCACAGGCCACACATCACAGTCTCAGAAACCTGGAGAGTATTCCTGCTGCTCTATAATCCAGACCCTGAAAATATCTTCTAATTTTTTTTTTCTTTTTTGTCTAAGCCACTCTGTGCTTAATCTTTTTATTGAACTAACAGATTCCTTTATGATTTTATTTGAATATCTTGCAATTCAGAATTCCTTATTAATCCAAGTAACATAATAAATCTTACAAAAAGTCCTGCAGATCTGAGTTGGATTCAGACCAGAAGGTCTATATGATGACCTAGTTTGTATCACAAATGTGTGATCTATGGCAGAAAGTTCCAAAGCACAATAAGTGCAAGTGAGTGGAGTTCCTTTCCAGCTTTTTAGAAATTTGGCCCCAGTGTAGAAAATTTTATTGCACATGTGAATCCTTGCATGGAATTTTGTGAAGGAAAGAATTTGAGGTTAAATTCTGTCAGATGAAGCATCTTCTCCTGAGAAAAACTAAATCACAAGAAGTCTTAAAAAACCCCTGTGATGACAACTTATCAGGTGTTCTTGAATTATGTAAGAGAGTTGCACAAATATGATCTATAACTTTTCAGTCCCACCAGTCAGTACCATTTCTAAGCAGAAATTTAGTGAGGTGTCCCTGCAAGACAGGTAATGTTTGTCTGCCATGGAAAGCACCTGAAAGAACCCAGCCACAAAAAAGCAGGTGGTAAGAATTATGGCAGACCCACTCCTCACAAGTAATTTTCTGTCCAAAAAGGCCCTGTTCCCTTAGAGGTACATACTGAGGCAGCAAGCCTGTAAGACAGGCATGTTGTTGCCACCAATGCAGCTGCTTCCTGCAAAGAATTTGGGTCAGATGAACTTCTAGAGTTTGTCTTAATCCCTGTTGGTGTCAGCATGCAGCAGAGTTGCTAAGAAATGTAGTTTTAAATGTGGTGAACCTAAATTTTTGCCTTGAAGTGACTTTAAAACCATCTCAAAAGTCACATTTGGAATAATGTCTCACAGCTTTGATGTTATGATTCTTCCTTGGCAGGGTTACAGAGCATTGGACCTGTCCCTCTCATTTGGTCCCACTGCTGTGGAAATAGTCAGGGGAAAGTACAAAGAGCAAAGGCTCTAGTTAAACTGGTGATAAAAATATAGCTATGAAAAGGAAATAAAAGAATCTTCCTATTTTGCTTTTGCACAAATTGTATGAGATCTACAAGGACTTTTGACAGCATCAACTGATGTTTTACTTTGTGTTTTACTTCTTATAAAAATCTACTTGTCTATTTGAAATACCTCTCTTCTGTCTACAATCTTTCCATCTTTCCCTCCTGCTTTTGCACAGCAGACACACTGAGATAAATACAGATTGATGTTCTTCTTTTCCTTTGTGGTGGTGTTTTTTGGTTGTTGTTGGGTTTGTTTTTTGCAGTTTTTTTAACCTTTTTTTTTTGTGGCATTGCGATTGGAACTTGGTTAGCTTATTTTGCAGAATTACTACTGTAAATTAACTCTGTAACTGCCAAATTCATATATAAAGTGCTGCTGCACTGTGTATCAATGCATAGAATTATTTTAATCCCTAAACTCTCTTCTAGATGATGCAATTCTACAGACGACTACGTATCTTCCTAGTCCCCTCCACCATAAAAGAATTTCAATAAATCCAGACCAACATATAGCTTTTTATTAGAAAAGAAACAAAAGTGCTATATTTTTTATATTTTTGAAATATACCAACAGTCTTAAAGATGCTGTTTCAATTTTTTTTAAACACTGAAAATCCATTTAAATCAAAATAACATAAAAGAACAGCAGAGAAAGAGTATTCTGCAAGCAAGCTACCATCCATCCACTTTGGGTAAAATACAACCAAAGACTCATCTGTTGAAACCTCGTATTATAACAGAGATTAATATGCCCTGCAAAAGCAATAACTAAATTCACAGTAGCATCACAGCTGTTTTAAAGACAGAGTGGGAGAACTCATTACTGTTCCTGTGTTGGGTTTCTTATGCTTAGCAATCGGGATGAAGGAGACGACTTCAGCAATGTTGTCTGTGCTGGTTGCCCAGTTGAGTTCAGCAGGACCATGGAGCAACAGACATCCCATCTTCACTGGCATAATCTTTATTTAGGAAGCAGTCAGAGCAGAGGTGTGGAGGTAGACTCCTTCCTCCTCTGCATCACTTAAGGCAGGGCTGAGGAACCTGAGAAGGCAAGAATCATCTCTGCAAAAGGCAAACCTACAGTCGTTTAATCTTAGAAGCAGCATCAGAGAGCCTTCTTCAGGGAGAGTAGGCTTAAAAATTGGATCCCTGGTTTTTGACACCACTTAAAATGCCAAGTGATGACATTTAACCTCTGCATGGTGTCTCTCCTAACCCCCCTATTAAAATGGGAAACACACAAGTATGGTAATAAATGTAGCTTCCAAGGGCTTAAAATCTAAACACTATAATAACTCTTATTGTATAAAAAAGTAGAAGGAGCTTCTCATTTTTAGAAAATCATGACTGCCGGTGTAATACATTAATTTTGTGTTAAACCTCAGTTACTGGTGCTGTTACTGAGTATCTACAGGCATGCTGAGTCAGGCAATGTTTGGCTGATTCAGGAGACCAAATCACGCTTCTCCTGGTAACAATGGCAAACTAGATTTACAGGGAAAAGGGACAGAATTTCTCTCAGGAGACTTAGGAAAGGGTGAGGGGGAAAATACTGACAAATCCATCAGGTCACCACATAGCTGTCAAATTAATGTGCTGTGAGGAAAGATAGTTTGGTTTAAGTATAATTTGATCCATAGTATCTATGTGAAAAAAATGTAGTAAGCAGCAGTGTTGTGTGCCTATAGGTAAGGGTCTTCCTCACTTGGAACCTTCACTATAGTTTGCCTGTCCCTTCTTCTCCAAGCCATTACTATACAGCATTCATCTTCTTCTAAGCCCTTTTCCACCATATCCCACACACGACAGTTTTTCCTACTCAATGCTGAATAATCATGGCATCCCACTTAGTCTAAACCAATCAGAAAGCTTGATTCTCTCCACCCCAAATTAGACTTGTCTCTTTTAATCAAGGCACAGCTGCATATATTTTTGTGTTCTCTTGTCCCAGTTCTGCTTTGTAGGACTGTATTTTTAAAGAATAGCTACTTCATGGGACATTTTTAAAATGCACTGTGTCATTTTCCCATGACAGCAGAGCTAAAGTTTTAAGATGAAATTGGAAGTACTTGTGATTAAAAGTACAAAACTACATTCATGGGATTTATCACTAAATGGTCATGTGGAACCAGGAAACCTGGTGATGAGTAGTGTCTTTGCACTGGCATTCATGGATAGTGGTTCAGGGGTTTTAAGAGTCTTATTATATTTCTGTGCTTTCTTTCAGATAGTACCACCTAAAAAAACCCCAAACCAACAAGTTTTTCTAGTAGAACAATAAGTTAGCAGAACAATTAGTATTTTTAAACATGTTTGTAAATCTGATCATATTCATAATGTGATTGACTTCTGATCAAAAACATCATCTTATGTGACTGTCTCTTAACACTCCCCAAAAATGAGAGAACAGAATAATTTACCAACAGGAAAATTCAAATCCATCTCAGGGATTGCTCAGTTTTGCCTTTTTCTCTTTAAAATCTGGAGTAAAAACATGAAAACTGTCAGTCTCATCTATTGGTACAATTGCCCTTTAAAACAATAGAAGTATGCATGCATAGACTAGCAATATTTAATAATAAAACAAATAGCATTTATTTCCCTTCATATCATAAATAATATGAAAAAAGTAGGGATGCAAAAATGTCTGCTGACTCTGCTACCTTCTGCCTGTGGTGTATTAGTCATAACAATTCTTATCTGACCATTTCTGTTTTGTGTAGTACCCTAATTACAGCACAAAATGTTTACAATTTTGCTGAAATGTGCAAATGACATGACAGTGAGTCTAATAGCAAAAATGTAATTTTAAGGGCAAAATACATAAGCTGACATGATGTAGGAGATAAATGCTTTACAAGAAATCATATCCATGCACTAGAAGGTGGACAAATAGTGCAGAGTCCAGAATGTATGCCTGTCTCTTCAGAACAACACAAATTCTTTTTTTGACATGAAAATAGTTCAGTAAGGAGAAAAAAGTCTAGAATTTAATTTAGGTGTTGCAAATGACATTAGGCCACCATCTGGAATTTAGGCTGTGATAAAAAGATAAGACTCTCTTGCTGTACATGTAAGGAATAAACTGCATTTAAAAGAGTATTTATATGGACCATTCACCTCTTTCACATCTTTGAGCGTAAAGTTTAAACTTAAAATCTCTTCTGCTTCTTCCCAATATTTTTTCTGTAATTATATCTTGCATGTACAGTAATTCCAGGCTACAAAATAACAACAGCAACAAAAACAAACTCAAACCCCAAACAAACAACAAAACAAACTGAAACAACCCCCCACAAAAGAAAACAAGCAGGAACCCCCAAACCATCAGGGATTTATAGTTAAGCAGTGTTCCACGACATCATTGCTGCATACGCATTCAATCCCTACAATATTGTTGGCTGTTTCAGGTTAACTACCAAAATAATTTGCCTGAGAAGCAAGATTTAATTGTCTTGCAACTATCTCTGTGAAGTACAATAGGGATTATACATGCTCATTAATTATACTATTGGGTAGAATAAGGGACTCTTATTTCTGCATTTCTCATTTATTTTGCCATTGCATTCTCTTTGAAAGAGACCAAATGGGTCCCAGCAGGTGAAAGCAAAGAAACCTGAAAGGCTCTCTTTGAGGAGTGAAAATACCTCAACTGCCCTCCCTCCATTCTTTGAGATTAAGAAACCTTATTAAATCATGTTACATTACATGTTGATTGAGAGGGAGCTAAAACAAAACCAATAGCAGGACTGTTCAGATGAATGGGCATTGAACAAAACTACTTTCCTGTCCTTTTGCTGTGCAGGTTTTGCTGGGGGTTTGTGACTATTTTTGGTTTTGTTTTAGTTTGTTCTTTTTTTTTAGGCTATTGACTTTTGTTTAAACCTTTATACAAGAAATGCATAAAATTGCACCATCTTCTTCAATCACAGATAGCCACTAGCTGTGCCTCTAGTGTGAGTGATTCATCTCTCAAACTGATTCAAGAAATTCCATAAATAATGTTAAAGTTAAGAAAGTTGGGGCTTTTTTAATTTTGATTTTTTTTAACTATTCTGAGTTGTTACTGCAACTTCCACTGACTGCAGGATGCCCTTAATTATTAGAAGGCTTGCTTTGAACAAACTGTGTGAATGGAAGTAAAGAAACTGCTTTGTAAAATTTTCTTCTGGAAAGCAGTAAAGAAAGCCACTGTTTTTTAAAGTAATATTTTATTTTATGCTCCTTTTATTTGTTGCCAGCCATATCAAGCATTTATAAAACCTACTGCAAAAATACCCTTCAAGGCATCATGTCAGACTTGAATCTGCCTGCTTGAAGAGACACCTTTAGTAGGACAGTGTTTTGTTTAGCTGTCAGTGATTCATTTATCTTTAGAGCACAGTGCCTTTCAGACTAGGTAGGAAACGATGGAACATGAGTAAACACACTTTTAGTCCTACAGGTATCTTTCTTCTGATAACACATTTTTAACCATACAGGGATCTTTCTTCTGATAACAGAGAATTTTGGGCCAGGCTCTGAAGAATTTATCTGCTTAAATATTTTGCTCAGGATTTGATTTCCTTTTTTTCCTATAAATTGGGTTTCTTGTCATAGTCAGAAGATCCCTGAATCAAGGACATTCCTTAAAGGAGTACAAATAGAATAACTATAAAAACAGCCTGTTTTCAAACAATATCAGTGTTCTATGTAATAATTGATTCTTGAATGCAGGAAACTGTGTAAAACTTCTGCTTTTGAATTAATTTTGGCTGAAGAAAAAGAACACCCTCCAGATCATAACAATCCAAATATTAATCTATTATTCATCACTATCAAAACAACGCACTTTTTTTTCTGTTGGTTTTTAATAGTGTTATTTGAGGGAGTTGCAGTGTTCTGTATGAAAAAACTCCTTTGGTAACCATATACACATTTCTGGAATAGATTAAATTGTTATAGAATACACAGGAAATGTGGAGCAGATGAAAATAATTTATTTGCATAAGTGATGAGTAAGTAGGTCAATTAAGGAATGTAAACAACTGAACCACATATACAGTCTGATTAAAAAACACCAAAATCTCATGCTTGTGCTTGATACAGCAGCCTCATCTTCCACAGTTGATAGCTGTGGAGATGGAAACATTCCATGATATATGTATAGCTGCCAAAAAAAATCATGCTATTTTTGACCTGCATCTGGGACTGCAGTCACACAGCTGGGAGCAAAGTGGTGTGACCTATTTGTCTCATGGTAACTGCTGGATAAAATGGACCTGTTCAACTGATGGCTGTCCTGCAAACAATTTTGCAATACATCTAACATTAAATATGTTTCATATGCCTGATGAAACCTCTTCATGAAGCAATACATTAGGCCACTCTTGAGGCTGCAGATTAAACAAAAGTATAAGTCAGGGATTAAGCACTGCAACTGCATGCAGAGAAGTCTTAATGATTACCCCAGTTATGGGTCTGAAAGTGTGATGCTTGTGTGCAGGCATTGGTATGTGCAAGAACTTTATGGAGTGGACACATACAGTTTTGTGCTTCTTGTTTCTGGATAAACTGATTCTAGTCATTAGCAGGAAGCTCAATGGGAACTCATTCTGTAGCTCTCATCACTAATTGGGATGTAGATGCCAAAACTATAATATCTTAACACTTAAGATAGATGGATAGAAGAAGAGATAGGTTTTCTTTGCAGTCAAAACTGCTTTTGCCCTTTGTCCTCTTCAAATAGCAAATTTCTGAGCCCTGTGTACCTGATTTTTTAAAAATAGCCTTTATACATTTGCTCTTTAAACTCACCTATTTTTACAGTTATAATAATTATATACCATTTTTACAGTTGGCAGTAAATACAGTCAATACATAATTTTGATTTTGTTTGGTGCCTGTAAATAATTTCTGATTTGCTAAATGACACTGTAGAGAGCCTGGAAAACTAAATGCTGTTTCACTTAATGTTGCTAAATAATTGAAGAAAAAGAAGTGCTGGTTAAATGGTGTGAATGTAATACCTAGAATCACTCTTGTCAAAATGAAAGGTTTTGAAAGTCAAACCTCATTTTCAGCAGCAAAAGGAAAGCTTAAGCAAAAATAAGCTATTTCCTTATATCTATAGAAAAAAAAGACATCTTACCCAAATATATGCCAAAATTGCATTTAATTTTTCATTTATGGCAGTAACTTTCAGCAGAAGCATCGGTAGCACACATACAGATGTATCATTTTAGGAGTCACAAAATACTTGGCTAATATGCTTCACTTTGCCTATGATCAAACAAAGTTTGAAGGATGAGGTAAGGAGCAAGCATTCCTAGAAATTACTGTTCTGAAATTCCAATGCCTTCTCTGCCATGATTCTTTTCTGAGCAAGTCGTGAATAGGCACACACACACTGCCTATAGAGGATATATAATACATAAAATTATTCAGTAATAAACTGATGAGTAACATTAAGCTATGTCATAGTTCTAGCCAGAATAATGTTTCAAATGTGCATTTATATATATAGTAAATAAAATGGCCAGCAAAATAAGTTGATTCATTTTATTATGAAAATATTCCACAGCTGGGAGCCAAACAAAGGACATGAAATAATGGCAAGGGGACTTACATATGCTTCAGAAGATTAGGATTCTCGAAACTTCAAGAGACGACCTGGGCAACATTATAAAAGCACAGATTTACTTACCTGTAATGAAGATAAAGCAAAAATACTCTGCAGAGGCATTCACAGTACTAAAAGAGCCTGATTAGTCCATGGCCTTTGAAACAGGCTTCTTGGGTAATCAGTTTAACCACTTCTTTACAAAAAAAAGTAAGGTATATTAGCTGTTCACATTTTTGCAGCAAGGAATAATTAATGAAGACAAAATTGAAACTGATGACGAATTTTTGTTTATAAAGTGTTTCACTTGTACCAGAGAAGATCCTAGGTTCTGTCAGTGTGAGACAGCAAGAAGTTAATTTGAAAAGTGGATCTGTTGGTCACTAAAAGCTGCAGCATAAAGCATCAGCCCATAAGCTACAAGGTGTTGTTATAAACGACTCAGATCCATTTTGGAAATGAGTAATTAAAATTTATTGAGAACTCAACAAGAAGATACAAAGCAATGGCATGTCCTTCTGAATCATATTTCTGCTTGTAAGATTTCTATATCAGAATGTTTTCTCCATGATTTTTTTACACAATCAAAAAAAAATAAGTATATCTAGAGCCAGTAGCTGTAGTCAAATTGCAAGGAATGAGAATTCATACAAGTTGCTTATTGCATTGTAAAAACACTTGGTGAACATAACATTATTTATAAACTACTCATTTATTTATTATCTTATTCATTACCATGAAATTATAAGGCTACAAAGTTCTTTTTTACAGATTCCCCATTTGCTACACATTTCAATGTAGAGGAAGTTTTTTGCCAGTACACCTTTCTGTTGAAAAGATAGAAACCTAGCTGTTTGGCACAAGATCAAAGGCACTGTCCTGAGGTGATGCTATGAGTCTCCTTTATTCCTTACCCACCTTCTTAACGCCCGAGGTGTCTGTATGTTTAGGATGGAGCTGGGGCGGGGACAGGGCCAGAGCCGTGGGACCCCGGGGGCAGGTCGGTTCAATGGCCCGGCCCGATGGCCCTGGTCCAGTGGTTCTGGGCTGTGCTCCAAAGTGAGTGCACTGATGTCACTGTGCTGCTCCTTTGGTGGTTTTTTGTTCCTGCTAGCTTGGAAAAAGGGTTTTGGTCTTTTTTCTTTCCTCCCCCAGCCTTCCTCCCTTCCTTCCCTTCTCTCTGGCCTGGGGAGCCTGAGGAGTGGCCCTGGCTGGATGGAACCCTGAGGAAGAGTGTAAGTTTGTGGGGTTAACATCTAGCTGTTTTACTCAATCCTTTTTGGTTCCTTGCGGGCACCCGGCCCCACCCCCCCCTTTTTTCTATTTTCCTGTTTTATTCTGTGTTAATAAACACAGTTCATTTTTTTTCACTTTCACCTGCTGTCATCATTTTTTCTTATTAGTGGAGGAAATGGGGAAGCCCTTTCCCTTTGGAGGAGGTGCTCATTCCAGAGCATTTCCTCCTATGACTTTGTCTCCAAAACCGAGACAGGCAGATATTTCATAAAATCTGTGTAAGTTGTACAAGCAAAAAATTTACAGTTCTATTACTTAACGTACATAGGCTGAAGTGATATCAACAGAATGAATATGGCAGAAATGGTCAATGTAAAAATCTTTTGACAAAATCCATCATTATTCTTGTTAAGGAAATTAAAAATATTTTGTGTTGTGTCAATTTTTATGTAAAAAACTCAAAACCAAAGTCCTGAAATAGATTAAATAGATTATCTACAAATACACAACGAATTTAAAGGACAGACAGAAGCAGAAATACACCAATTTTCATTTTATCAAAGTACAATAGTTGAATGCTTTCAGTCCTGTAAAATATAAAATGTGTCCTGTCTGAAGAGCTATGGAAAAAAAGTGAGAGTCTTTTTAAAAGGGAGCTCAATAAGAGGTTGCTAAACATAGCTAAACATTTTATAAGCTGCATGAAGAAATGAGACAATGATGCTAGCTGAAAATCTAATGCTAACGACAGATTCCTTTTGTAATTTGTATGATCTAACTGTGGAAGTCATTGCCAACAGATACCACACAGGTTTACAGTTCAATGTAATTAAATAATATTTGGGTGCTGGTATGTATATTGAGTGTGCCTGTAGTTGAATTAGATAAGGTGTGTATTCCCTAAACACCCAACTGCTTATGTTTTGTCTTTCACAGCAATATGGATAAAGGTAGGAAGGGGAATAACCTGCATGGTAAAAAGTGTCTGCACTTCCCTGTGATGAAAGTGTCCTGAATTTGTGTCACTTAGGGTGCTGACAGAGAAACATTTGGGGTGATCTGCTAAAGCATGGCAGATTTCCCTGGCTTTATATTTAGAAGTGGGTTAACAGGGAGAAAAATGGTCTTTCCAGTTAAATCCAACCCTAGCTTTAAAATGCAGCAGCTAATTCTTCTCAGCTTACATTTTCACATCTGTTACAAGGGCTTTGAACAATAGTACTGAAATAATATTTCAAGTACATTACTGTGCCTAATGAATTACACAGCTCCTGATTAATGACATTTGTTCAACATCACATTGATAGTAGTATGAACTTTAAACAAAATGGTGTTTCTGCCTCATGTATTTTCTCGAATGAGACAGATCAGCCACCATCAGCACAGGGTTTTGTTGGGTTTTTTTGTCCGGTTGGTTTGGTTTTTTCTTCTTTTTTTTTCTTTAGTTGTCATTTTAATTGCCTTTTTTTTTAACTCCTGATGCACTTTTCTATTTGAAGTGGGTTCTTTTATTCTTTACTTGTATCTGAGGAGCTCTCATTCAAGAGGCCTGAAGCAGGTTCTGCTGAAATATCGCTACTTAGCATCGACTCTGCAACCAGAAAACCACAATCTTGTATCTTAACAGTCAGCACTAGGGAGACAAAAAGGAAGGAAAGGAAAAGAGACAAAGGCATGTGCTTGCTAGATCCATCAGCAATAAACCAAACTGTTAGAGTATCCATCATGATGCCATAGGTGAATTGTAGTTGACTGGAGGCATACTTCACTGCACAGTATTGGAGCTTAGGTATTTTACTAACTTTATTTCACTGAGTTGGGGCTGTGCAGCTTTGTGAGGGCCCCCATCTCCACCAGTTTGAAACAAATTCCTGCTGAGCCATGTATCACAGCCTGAAGGGGCCATCCTTGTATGTGCAATTGTTGCCTGTATTTCTTTTGCTGTTTCTGGATGAGAAGGTCACTTTCCTCTGGGATGGGTGAGGAGGAATGTCATAGGAATCAGAGTAGAACTAGGAGATAATAGCAGTTTTCAACATTTTGTTAGCTTCTTTCAATCTGATCAGGCCATGGGTGGCAGGTTGGATTTGTATCATTGCAACAATTTTCACACTCCAGCTTCCCCTTTTCATCCCAGCACCAGTGACACAGATTTTACAGCAGCAATAAGCTTAGGTTTATCAGAAGATTTTCTTTCCCATTCATTATTTTGATGTCTTTGCTAATGAACCCAACTGATCTCTGTGGAAAAATGATGCCAACACATCTGGGTCCTGACTTGCCATTCTTAGGTGTCCCCTATTGTTGAAAAAAAGCCTGCATCTAGGGCTGAGTAGGATGTGTTTCAGAAAGCTGAATGTGAACTAAAGAGCTTTTAGAAATACAACAATTAAAGGCATCATGTAATGGAAATGGAATCTATTTTTTTTTTTTTTGGTGAATGAACTCCACTTATTGCCAGGAAAGGTTTCTGCATCTTAGTATGTAGCAGTGCAAGGGGAGAGTTCTGTTGGAGAAACTAGAAACAGGATGATGGACACTGAAAAAAACCCCAGCTTTCTTCTCTGTCAGTAGCTCTGGGTTTTGAAGTAGTTTGCAGTAGTCTACGGTTATTTCCATGGCAGAAGCAACACCACTTAATCTCTGATGTCTGACAAAGCAATGTCCTTTGCCTGTGTTTTCTTCAGGTGAAATACTCAGAGCCTGATTTCCATCATCTTTGGTGAGTTCAATTGTGTACCAGATCTTGAGTGCCGCTAATAGATCGGTGCAGGTATGGTGACATGGCATTCATCTTGAATTTGAACATATGTCTTTTTGCTCCCTCAAAAATGGATAAAACTGGTAAAAAACCTGAGCCATAAAACTGAATCACACACTCCTGCCTTGTCTTCATTCGAAGACAGATGTAATCTGTGTGTTGACCAAGGGTCCTGAGTCTTTTTCCTTCTCTCTGCCACCATGCTGTGTGGCTCTTACTAACCTGCCTCAATTTTCTCATCCATAATGGAGCAATATCATCAAAATTCCCCAGAAAGAGACAGAGAGGGCTCATAGTGCATGAAGTCAGGGTATTGGAAACAGTGCAACATCAGTAACACACAGGCAAAACACTACAAAATTTTGTATTCAAAGGAGACTGCAACAATGATTAGCTCAGTTGGTTAGAGGAGAGTGCTAATAATGCAAATGATCCCTGTAAGGGCCATTCACTTAAGAGCTGGACTTGATGATCATTCCAGGTCCCTTTCAATGCAGAATATTCTGTAATATGGAAATATTTACTTTCTTTCTTTCTTTTTTTTTT
>VZTZ01020150.1:14636-27535 GCA_013400955.1 Drymodes brunneopygia | reverse complement strand
TTTTTTTTTTTTTTTTTTGCCAAAAAGGACATATCCCACTCTAATGTGTACCACACAGAGAAAGGCTGAGGGCATGTCTTAACAAGAGAAGCTTATTTACTGGTGTTCATCAACAGCACTATTCTGAGTGACTGTCATATTTTTGAGGGAATTCAGGAAAGGATGAAGAATCACAACTGAGTTATGAAGAGGAAGAGCAGAGCTTATGATGGGTGTTAAAATGGGGAAACTATATATTGCATAAAGCCCTAGTGATATATATTTTTCTTTTTTTTTTATTAAGGGTCATGGCTTATCCATAAGTAGTAGTTTCTGGGTACCTACCACGGTCACCCATAGTAAGAAATAATTGTGGCATTTTTACCTAGAAGTAATGAATAATAACTAGGTGGTAATGTTGCAATCTGGGTATTTATATGGGGCTGGATCTGAATAATGAGTTTACAAAGTCTCACAACTGTCTTACAATGTCCCTCTGGTTTGTTGTTTTTTTTTTCTGTAAAACAAAAGTCTGTGAGAGATTACTCTCTGAAGCACTTCTCTTTTGCTGAGTGATCAGCAACACACACCATTGCCAAATGTAGCTATTATTAGACATTGGTTTTTGATTGCTTCCTGGGGAAGAAAGTATTTATACTGTTTGTTGCTATGTTTGTTTGTTTTAAGATGTTTCATGGGTGCATGGCATTGCTTCCCAATACTGAGTCATGCTGTGGCATTATTCTGATTTCAATCATGTGGCATAAGAAGCAGTTTTCAGCAGTCTGCAACTGTCTCTGTTGAATTTGCAAGAGGCTGAATTTTGTCTTTGTGGAACCCCTCCCATGAAACGCCTTTGGTGAAATTGCAGGCTGTCAGGATTTACAGGGTTTTTGTCAATATGCTTTCAGGAGCACTGGCATTGGAAGACATCTGCAATAGGAATAAAATGCAGTACGAATTTTCTGTGGATGCCCTTATTAGGAACAGAAGGATCACAACGTTGACAATTTTAACACCACTCATAGTAGGTAATTTATGGCATGTTCAGTATGTTTGAGCTTTCCCTGTGTTCAGCTTCAGATACTAAGTACAATACTTTTGTATTGGTTTTCCTACGTGAATACACCTTGGATATTGCTGAGATAAAAGAGACATTATTTGTTGCTGACTGATCTGTAAATATAGACAAGAGCTGAGCAAAAACAGAACCAAGAGTTGATTATTGGAGACATAAGGCAGATTTGAGCCTAGAAAACCATTCCTGCTTTTTCACTATTTTGCAGGGAGAGTCTTTAAACTTCAGCAAGAAGTTGCAAAAGGTGAAGAAAGAAGCAGGAAAGAAAACTTTACTAATAAGAACCGTGATAAATTAACAAATACAGCTAATTTCTGCAACATGCCCTTCCCTCCTTGCCTGGGTCTCTAGCAGAAGGAGTCATGAGAAGCCAATCAGCACTGGTTCTGACACCAGTAATTCCCTGAAAATTGCATGACTGTAGCTACAGGCAGAGCTGTGAATCCCCTCGGGCTCTACTGTCACTGTGACTGGCTTTACTAGGATAATGCTATAACCCAGAATTGATGCACAAATTTGGAGGACGGGGTAGATGGGCAGGACATGGTTCCAGCCCTAGGCTCTGTATCACCATCTTGCAAATGAAAGCAGGGAAGACAGCTAAAACACCAACTAAAACCAATGCAGCCTCCCCACCAGCTTTACTTCTATCATGCTGGGGAAGGCATAGCATTAAAACAGAGGCAGCATTTCCACCAGAATGCAGGACTGGTACTCTGCAGTCCTTTCTCTGCTCTCCTGCTCTCCACATAACTTTTCTTCAGAAAGTTGTGCTGTGCTCTAAAGTACGTGTGTCCAGCATTTGGTTCCCATTGCAAAGATTTCAAACCAAGTGTGCTTCAGCTAGTCCTGTCTGCTTTGCCCTGAGCACAGTCAGTTCACCCCTCTTTGGCATGGTTGTGTTTGGGACACAAGTGGAGCAGCTAACAGTTCGCTCTTTGAGAAGACACTTCAGAAGGAAGGTTATCCACAGGGAAAACATCAAACCTGGCTGAATGTCAGGTGGGGTCTCTAAGAGACAGCTGCACACAGAGCCATAAGCATAGGCTCTGAGCACCCTATGGACTATAGGGTAGGTGGTGTATAGTAGCTGGAGGCACAAGGCACTGCTGGAACTGTGATCCTGTAGCATGTTTCACTATAGATCTCCCTGCTCCTTGCAGGCTTCCTGATCACTTGGAGAGCATCCAGTAGGGCTAGGATGGATTAGCCTCCCCACAGGAGCCCTGTACTGCATCCCTAGAGTAGCAGAACTGGGAAACATTACCCACCCATTTGTAGGAGTGCAGAGGAAAGGTGGACCCATTGTAGCTCTTAGGACATTTTCCTGTGTCTCTCCTAAGCTTTTGGAAGGAAGGTGGGAATTTAGACGAGTTCATCATCTGCTCACCTCCAAAATGCAAACGTAACCATCCCCCACCCTCCAAATATCAGTCCAATAGATTTTGAAAGCAGCATATAAAGAATTCTTGGTTCTTGCTGGGTTTATCAGCTAACACGGGTAATGAGGTTAAGGTAACAATCTGAAGGGTGCACACCTTCACATGCTGTTACCAAGTTTATGTCAATAGCAAAAGTTGAAAGGAGGCTCTTTAATGGCCTTGACTTCTACTTCACAGGAAGACCACAGAATTAGACAGTTTCTGATAGCAATAACTCTCCTTTGCAGATTTGGTATTCATTTTCGTGCACATAATTAGAAATCTGCTATGCAAAAAGTGTTGTTTACTTATATGCACTAAAACAGCTTCAATAGTCTGCATTAGGGTTTTCCAGAACTACTAATACTGCTGCTAAAGGGATTGTTTTACAAAAAGAAAGGGTCACAGCTGGTGGTTTCTCTCCAAAGACAGCAACAACAGCAGCAGCACTAGCAGCAACAGCAACAGCCACAGCAATCATTAGTAGTGAACAAGACATATAATACAAAACTAGGCTTTAGAAAGTCTTGTCTGAGGTAAAATCACAGCTGTAACAAGGGATGGAGTTACAGCATAGTTATTCCCTGACCCAAAGACAATACAGTCCTTTTCTGTAGTGCTGATGGGTCCATAACTATGTTCTATAGCAAGGCTTAAAGGTTAAGGTTACCAGCTGCACTCTACAATGAAAATGTATTGTAAGTGGGTTGGTCCCATGCCACAATTGTATTTCTAGTATAGAAAATCCTTAAATAGGCTAGATGCTGTAGATCTCCCCCTTTATCTCCATCTTCCTTGTGTATGCAGATACACTTTGCCCTAAGGATATCTCCAGAGAGCCACACTGCTCCATTTACTGTAATAGGAAGTGCTTTGATATGATGACAGCGTCACTGTCTGTCAAAATCAAGAGATCAAAAGATTCACAGTTAACTAGTCACTGAAACACTTCATGACAAAATTTGAAAGAGCCAGGCCTGTTTTCTCATTAAGCGGTGACAAAGCAAACATTTTTTCAGTGATGATTCCAGGAATTTAATTGCTATTTTGAAGTTTACTCAGGCTCCTTCATCAAATATACCTGATATTTCAACTCTGTACAAGTAGAGATAGTTGCCAGTTTTATTAAGAAACAGAAAAAGAAATTCAGGAAAAAATAAAAAGAGGCTGTCTGATCTTTACAATGGCTGAAAATACTCAAACGATTTGATGCATGTTGATGTGTACAATCCAAATTCTTCCCCAAGAAGGGAAGAAGGGTGGGAGCTACCTGGTAGTGGCAGATTTCTAAGCATCTGAACACCATTGTTCTGATCAAGTGAGGGAAGAATGTGTTAGCTGCAGCTTCATCCTCTTGCAACAGTAGAGTTCTTTCACATTTTGGTGTTATGTGCCTTATAAATGGTAGGTTTAAAAAACACCAATACAATAGGAAAAAAAAACAGGAGTCAGAATGTTAAGGAAACTAATTTAAAAGGTTCCATTTCAGGATCTGTACACTCCAAAATCTTCCAGATTTCTGTGACACCTTTTTTTAGGGCATAGAACACCAGTTTTCATTGTTATGCCAAGAACTTCTCACCAAATTCTACCTGCTCCATCATCTGATCCTGACAGGAGATCTCAGCTCTGCAGCTCTGCCATCATTCCAGCTGAAGTGAACGTCACTGGATTTCTCACAAAGCTTTGCAAAACTACTGAAAATTGCCTCCCTCCTTTTATTAAATTTTATTTCCTAAATTGTGCTCTGGATTTTAAAGTGGGATCTTTTTCTCCCTTTCTGGACACTAATCTGATCACTGTTTCTTAAATTAGTTTCTTAAATACTAAATTATGTTGCAGGCTTGTGGAGAAAATAGCTCATCACCTCAGGCATCTGGTATTTCATAACATGGTGCTAGAAATTGTTGCTGAAAAATGTAAGCAAACCAAAGGTATTGAAGGATCTCAACATGTAGTTTGCTTCTGTTCCTTTTATTTTACCACCTAAAAATAATGACGGACCACAGTGTAATTCCGTCAGACAGAACCGTAGTTTTCCATATTGTCCTGACTTTGAGAAACAGTCAAATCCACCTGTCTGATACCATAAAAATATCTGAAGGGTTTTTTGATATCACATCTACTGCATCTTCCCAGGTCAAACATGAGACAGTCTTCACATTCCTTGAGCTACAAAGAACAAACCTGGGCAAGTCCTACCATTGTGCAACAGCAGACAAAATGAGCATGAAGACAGGGGAAGATGGGAAGAAAGAAGGGAAGGCACTCAGGCAAGCAAGCCTTAAGAAAAAGAGATGTTATTATTGCCATATGGAAGTGAAGGAAACCCCCAAAATGTGTGAGACTCTCCCACTGTTTCTTTTTATGCTGTTAGCAGCTACACATGGGAGATTACTTTGACACTGTGTCAGTGTGGGAGTGGGAGACAAGGAACCAAAGGCATTCATGCAAGGCTCAATTTTCTCTAATTTGTTGTTTTTCAGTGACAAGGTGTGGCATTTCAAAGTGTGGCAGAGTGGAAGCTATTAAAAAAACCATTCTGGGTGTTGCATCAGGTAGGGGTCTGTCTAGATATCTGGTAAAGCTGTTAAATATTGTGGTGTAAAATGAATTAGACAAACCTTGAATGAATAGTTGGGAAGAACATGCAAATTATTAAAACACGTGTTAAGGACCACTAATTTTAAGTATTATTCAAAGTTCTCTGTTGAAGTGCACCTTTCAGGCATCTGTTGCAGGGAAATGCTGTGAAAACTGTGATAGAAAAAGCACAGCAAAATTCAGACTGAGATTCTCAGGCAAACGGGTTGCTTGCAAAAGTGGATATAGGAGTCAGTGAAACCAGCGAAAATTGGCCCGTAGATTAGTTTTATCTCTCAGGTATTTTCTCTATCTCTCAATGACATATTAATCCTCCAAATGACAAAATAATCCAGTTCATTCATGAATCAGCTCCTGAGCTGACACTAGTTTCATCATGGTTTTTTTTTTTAAGAAAGAAACAAAAGCTGAATTTGCTCACATTAGTGGGCTAACATGAAAACCAGCAAGCTGGGAACTGATCTGTGAGTAGATCAGTTTGTTCTGAGCTGGTCATCCATCTGTTTGAAAGATGGATTAAAGAGGGAAGGCTGCAACAGATTTAGCATCCTGATTTTAATTCACTGTCTCAAGTCTGTTAAGCCTCTCAGACATAGTAGATGCTCGCCTCTTGCTAGTGAAGTAGAGTGGCTGCCTATGCTGCTAAGCTCTTGTTACAAGTAATTCAAAGATTTGAAGCACACTGCAGAAAATTTAAACTTTAAGCATATGATCTGCCTAAAAAAAGGGTGAATATAAGACTGTAATGTTAATCACACCACTGTGAAAATAAAAATTCAAACTAACAGCCTCCCACCACAACTTATTTAAGTTTTGCAGTGTTCTACTGGAGTTTCCTCTTGGGAAGAAGCAGCAACAGAACAGACTCAAGTGTGTGTCTTCCATATATCACTAAATTTGAAAGACATTTTTTGTGTTTATTGGAGAGAGGATTGGAGGTCAATGAATGTATTTAAACTACAAGCAATGTCAAATGCACTCAACTTTTAGACAGTTGAAAGTGAACTTTTTCAGAGTACTCATAATCTGTGAGTGAATGGACCAGAACTGGGGTTTGTTCATATGGGGGTTTCATTTTTGGAATGATTCTGCCAGCAATTATAAGCATAGCCCTCCTTAGACATTTAGGTAATTTAATGCTAATAAATGTTTCTAAAATAAGAACTGTGTTATAAAGTGTATAATTTAACTAAAGAGTAATTTATACCATTATTTAAATTTCCCCAAAGAATTAGATCATGGCACAGTCTGACAGTGTGTGTGCAGTACTACTTGTGCCCATTACACTTGGGTCTTTAATTGCAGAAGATGACATCATAATGAGTTATCTGAGCTAGGTTAACACTTGGACTCAATAATCTTTTCCAACTTCAAAGGACTTTTCCAAACGAAACAATGCATTTTTCTCTACTTATAATCATAGTCAGCTATGATACCCATCACAGACAAAGAGCAGGACCTTCTCCCACAAACACATGAAGTTTTGTATGGAGTGGTCCAGATTGTATAGAAGAATATGCGTGAGATGTGTTTCTGTGAGCACAGAAGTGTGAAAGTACAGATGGCTGTGTTTTAGCCCTCCTTCCTTAGGAAAACAAACCTGATGAGAAATGTTATTTGAAGATACATTGCCAGAGCACCATAAACAGGAATGCCTTGTTCTCTGACGACCAATACTAGTTTTTTACCTTAGTTGTCTTTTACATTATGATGTCTTAATCACACCCTAACACTGCTAGCTTCAATCTCTACATTATTCTTTTTTTTTGTATTCCTTATGCTCCTTCAGCTTTCATACTCTATATCAACAGGAGAAATTCTGTATTAAAACTGTCACTGCATCCTGGTTTTTGGCTTGTCTGAGGAAAAACACAACTTCTTGTAGATGAATTAAAAATCATTTCCTCATGTTTTGTTCCCAAGTTTTAATCATACTCCTAAATAGTAAGAAAAATATGTTTTTAAAATTATGACTCCTTATCTGGACATAACACAGCTGACCATGGATCTGTCAGATGCTACAAACTTTCTTGCAGGTTAGGCCTTGTTCCATGGAGTTTAACCCAGCAGTATGCAGGGTCATTAGCACAAAATTTGGTTCCCAGAGATGTTTACTTGTCACTTCTTAGATGAGATGCCTGAACGAATACAAACATCAGGGATATAAAGAATGCCCATGATTTTGATTTGGATAATTAAATTTAAGCATGCTCCTAAGAAATCTGCTTATTGCATGCAGGCTGTCTTAAGCAAAGCTGTAAAGATGTGCTTACATTTTGGAAATATTACATATAAATGTTACTTCTATAAACTGAAATTTCAGAGCTGTGTCACTCATTCTTTGATCCATATCATAAACATGTCAGAAAAGATTATAGTGTCTTTATCAGTAAAAAAATATTTCATTTTGGCCATGAACTTCCCACCAGAAATTCTTCTACTATCAATATTAGGTTTTGGGCTTAACATGGAAATGCTTTGGTTTTAGAAATTATTACTTCCATTTTCAAGTGATGTCTTCTTGCTTTATTTTCTGTAAGCTGAAGTTTTAGGGGTGGGCTGATAAATGAAAGACTCTCACATGTTCACAGCCTATCAGGTTCTGCCAGGTTTGATAAAAATGACCTCTGAATAAAAGTGGCCTCTGAATAAGACTGAAGTTCTTTGCTTCTCTTAGTTATTTCTCATTATACATGATTTTGAAACATTTTACTCTTACTTGGAAATGTAAAGATTAAGTTAAATACATGATTTGCATTTTTTTTTTCTTGTAGCTTATATGCTTTTTTTGAAAGTGTCTTTGTTTCACATTAATCTTTTTGATTAAGCAAGTCCAGGAGGTATACAGAAATGTGGTTTGGGTTCTACATTTTACAGATGCTGTACCTTTAGAGTTTGTAAATTTCTGTAACCAGCTCCATTTCCAACTCATTATTTATGATGTAACTCCTTTCAGTTTTTATACAGCAGATATCATTCTGTGACATCTTGCAGCTTCATATTGCTTCTAACACAATTAGAGGAACTCTTAACATAATAGTAAAATCTCTGTGTACCCAAAATAGCCTCTAAATGGTTTCAGTATTACGGAGTTTTTATTGAGGGCAACAACATCAAATTGCCTTTATGTTGTTGATTTTAACTACAGAGCATGCAGGTATTTTCTCTCAGCAAGGAGAGGCAGAGCTGGTGCCCATCCTGTGTGTAGACTGTGCTTTGGTAGATATGTTTGCAGGACCTTGCTCATCAAAACATCTGTTTATCATGAAAGCAAAATCTGCTGTGCATAGTTAGACAGAGTGGGCAGAGGGATTCACCAGAGGCCAGCTGGGTCACAGCAAGGCAAGCAGATGGTAACACTTTGTTTTATAGAATCATAGAATCATAGGACAGTCCGTTTTGGAAGACACCCTAAAGATCATCCAGTGTGACCTGCATGCCATGGGCAGGGACACTTTTCATCAGACCAGACAGCTTAAAGCCTTGTCCGACTTGGCCTTGAACACTTCCAGGGGTGGGGCAGTGCTTCACCACGCTCACAGAGAAAAATTTCTTTTTAACATCTAACATAACCCTGCCCTCTTTCAGTTTGAAAAGATTCCCCCTTATCCTGTCACTCCATGCCTTTGTCAAAAGTCCCTCTCCACCTCTCTTATAGCACTCTTAGTTACTGGAAGGTGCTCTGAGGTCTTCCCAGAACCTCCCCTTCTCCAGGCTGAGTAACCCCTGTCAGCCTTCCCTCATAGGAGAGCTGCTTCAGCCCTCATGACCTGCTCTGGACCCGAACCATTAAGGTGATGTCCTTCTTATTCTGGGAGCCCCAGGAACGGACCCAGTAGAGTTTCATGAGAGAGCAGTAGAAGGGCAGAATCCCTTCCCTCAGCCTGCTCTGGTTACACTTCTTTGGCTGCAGCCAAGGTGTACTGGGTCTGACTGGGGTAAAGCTCACAGCCCTTACAGTGCTGTGCTTTGCATTGGTAGCTGGCATTGGTAACAGAGCAGTGTTTTGGCTACTGCCAAGCAGATGCACAGTTGCAGATAGGAGTACATGCCTCTTAACCTGTGAAAACACGAGCTTTGTCTCTTTAGACAACCAGGTAAGAAAGGCATTTGAAACTAGTCTCATCTCATGTCTCTCTTGCCCATTGTCTACTTCATCTGCATGTAGATGAAAAACGACAAAAACTGTCTTTTTTTCTTTTCTCACTTGAGATGCATCAGTTCAACAGCTAATGAAGAAGAATATATGTTAAAAAAAAATGTTAGTTCTAGAAAATTAGTAAACCCTCATCCTTTAATTCTCATTGATGAGGGTTTTCTTAAGAACATCTCCTTGTATGTCACTCTGTGAATCTGAGGTGAGGTTTGGTTTGCCACACACTTATATTCCTTATTAAAAAGACCCATCTGTCTGGGTCTTCCCTACTGGCAGAGGCAGTGAAAATAGACAAAGGGAACTTCAGAAGGGGGCAGCTAAAATAACCAGCAGAGAGGATGCTCTCCATCTTTTCTTGGTGTTCTAGATACATAGTAGGCAGCATTTTGTGCCTCCAAAGAAGCATGCTAGGAAGGGGAGAGGATATTCTGCAAGAATATCGAAGGCAAAATGTGCAGAGGAAGGGCTAGGAGGACTTAGGAGGATAAGAGGAAAGAGTGGATTTGGGTTTAAGAGATACAAGAGGTTCCTTGAAGGTTCGAGTCAAGTGTGGGAAGAATCTTAAAGGATCTGACACTTCCACTGCATACCTGACATCAATTTTAAACTCTTTAGCTGATTTCCACTTTTGTCGAATTAACTTCTTTCCAATTGGAAAGACTTGCCCTTAAAATAAAACGCCCTTGATCTTGGCTAATATTTGTCATGGAATCAAAATCCCCAAGAATAAAGACATTAGGATTCAGAGGCAAGTCTATGTTCATTTTTGTATTTACTTTTCTATTCATTTTCTTTAGAATTAATACTCTCCTTAGCCTGTATTCACCCTTGAAACTCCACAAAGACAGCTACGGAACACTCCTCCACCCTCCCACACATTCCTGTCTCTGGAGGCAGCAAATTCCTCTTCCACAGAGAGACAAGTTCTGGGTGCAGAGTCAAATTAAATCTATTTCTGAAGTTTTGGATGGAAATTGAAGTAGTTCTTTCCTCTTATATACAGACAGAAGAGCAAACCTTGTCCATATTTCCGCTGTCATTTTGAATAATTACTTTGTCCTGTCTTCAAGCCTAAAGAGCTGGATTGGCACTTGGATACAGTGGTGGTGAAGACCCTATTACCCTGGTGCTCTGGGGACTGCTAAGTCTTAACTATCCAAAATAATGATACTTTCCGCCCCTAAAGCAGTTTCAGTTCCTATGTGTCATAAAAAGAGACAATTTCAGACTCGTGGGTTCTTTAAAAAGATGTTTTATTCCAGAGCCCACGAGGTCCGGTGGATTCCGAAGGGAAAAAAAAAAAGGGGCGAGGAGAAAAAAAGAAAAAGAGTCCCGGGCAGTGATTAGACTACCCTGGCTACCGGTTGGTAGCCAAAGATAATCCTGTTCAAAGCTGGGGTGAACTTGATCTAAAATCAAGTTCAAAATAATTAAGTTCGATTTATCCCAGAGAGGGAGGAGGCCAAGCACCCAGCTTCGAAGAGCTGCTGCACCACTAGTTGGTGAAGGAGCTCACAGGGACCACCTGCACTGATGGGTGGTAAAAAGGTTAAGGGGTCCCAAGGGCAAAAAGCCAAAAAAGTTTCTCCCTGATTTGGTCCTCGATTTTTATAAGTTACTGGTCCCGCCCAGATCCGCCCCTGTCCTGCCTCCATGGTTTGAAATGATTGGGTATACTAATTAATGAGGGGAGTCCTTTCTGCCAATCAGCTCGATGTTGTCTAGGGGTGTAAAAATGCTGATGTCATGATGACTGGAAAGGCGGGAAAGACCCTCATTAAAATTCATGGTTTCTATGGAGGCAAGTGACAGGGCTAACTGTTAGTTTCTAAATTTAGAAGTGGTGGTGCAGTGGGGCTCTAATATGAAGCTGGGTGTTGGGCAGCCAAAGGGTTTTACACATTAAATAAAATATTAAATACATTCATTCTTAATAAAAATTACATTAAAAAATAGGATTTTCACATGGGATTCAAGGTGTACAGTAAGGGGTTACAAGAGTTGAATGCAAATAACATTTACAACATTTTATTTTAAACAAACATTTTTATAACTTGTTTTCTTTTAACTTTCTCTTTGGTTTAATAACATTTGGTTCTCTGTTAACTTTAGCACTCTGTAGAACTGTTTTACCTAGAAAACCTTAAAACTAAATTAACAGCTGTTTTATTATTTTATAAAAGTAATAACTTAATAAACTTTATAATAAGGATAACTGGCTATAACAAGGACAACTGATTAACTTATAGCAACCTATAACATATAACATGAAACCCATTTAACATTTTAACAACTATGATTTAACTAAGTGTGTTGTGAATATGCAAAAGATTATGAGGTAAAGTTCATGTATGACACTATGTGTAAGATGAAATTAATGTTCAAAATTCTGTTGATATATTTCATTAGGATTTGTTTCCGCTAATCTTTTAACTCAAAGTCTTTAGTTATTATAATTATCACTACTTCTGGTAGCATAGGCTGGGAAACCCCTAATCAGATAATGGGCATTTATTGGCATAACAATGAGAAAAGGGATAGGACACTGGAAACTGGCAATGTTCAGCTATTCTGCAAGAGGAAATGGTCCATAATGCATTTAAGACTGAGATCTAAACAAAAGAAAGCACAAAGGTAGATTAAATTGTCAACCTCTTTTCATGCCAGATTTATCCAGAAGTTGCATACAAGACCATCCTGAATGGTCTTTTAACTGACATTGCTTGCACATTTGTCCTGAAACATGTATCTGAAAATGGGAGCTCAAAGTTTGCACAAAATCTTAAGATGGGCCATGCTTCCTTGTCTTGCCAGCTCCGAGGATGAGTGAGATGGCAACACACTTTCATTTCCCATCTGTGGGTAACCACTCTTTCCTACTTAGCTGTCAAAGGAAGAGTAGCAGGAGACAGGAGGTTTCATGTTGAGGTTGTGAATTGCTCTTGTACCTGCTGGTGCCCAGGACAATGAACTGAAAAACCATGCCTGTATACTGAACCTTGATGGTGGTAGGAGCTGAAACAAGCTCAGTGGGGAAAGGGAAAAACTTAGGAGAGGAACAGGCATGAAAATGGGACTCTCATGTTTTTTGGACATGAATCCCAGTATATCATAGCAATTTCACAGACAACTGCACACCTTCCGACAGAAAGATAGTGTGTCCTTCATTGAGGTGCTTTTCCTTAAGCATCTTTCTGAGGCCATGGCAGATCTGGCAATGTATCACTGTAGATCTTCCCACTGTGTTAATTAATGAGCAGGTGTTTGGATAAACACGGTCAAAACATCCAAGCTGTTAATCTCCAAGTGAAAAATTACCTATTTCAACAGTGGTGGTAAAAGCAACTTTTAGCCTGTTTCTGCAACCCAGTCACAAGAAATGGTCTAGCCTGTGTGCATCACCCCGACATTTAAGTGATGTCCAGCAGGAAGATGTGTAAGCTCACAGGGCATCATTTCCAGAGCTCAGCCTCCTTTTCCTACCCCGATTCAGTTTCTCCCCAGAGTAAGAAAGCACATACAGGGGCTCAACCCTTATCACGCTGCCCTGTGGATAATGAAGTCCAGGGCTCAACATAACTGCACCCTCACACATCAGCCACAAGGTCCAGGGCCAGGTTGCTTCGTGTGTGGTGTGTGTATGCTTCATGTGTGCGCAAAC
>VZTZ01020150.1:0-14618 GCA_013400955.1 Drymodes brunneopygia | reverse complement strand
GCTTCGTGTGTGGTGTGTGTATGCTTCATGTGTGCGGCAATGGCTCTGACAGGCAGTATCAAGGCCAGTGCTGGAAGGTGACTTGTTGCTTCTCTGTCGTTGCTGAGGTGATTGTCATTAATTCTCTGTGCTTTCATCCTTGTGTAGGGGCCACATTCACTGGGCACTCATTTTAATGAAAAACACTTCATATATATACAGGCTTCTGTCATTCCCTCCTGCCCACCTCCTTTCTTCTTTCTCCTATTTTTCAGGCACCCCTTGAAGAGTCACAGGAGCTTTCATAGGGGGCTGCACACCAGGGAAGGAAAGGTGATGTGCTGTTCTTCTGAGTCAGCTTTTCTGTGTCCAGGGCATTCCTGTAAATGAGAGGACTATTAACACTCTAACAAAACTCAGATAAAGGGAAAAGATGAAGGGACAGAATGACTGAAACTTCCATTAGGCATAATGTAAGCAGTTTCTTCATGCTATCTGAGGTTATCCAGGTTGACAAGTAAGCAATGCTGTTGTCACTTTAACAAAAGCATGCCATCTGTGTGCAATGCAGTGGAGCCACAGAAGTGCCATGTTAAAATGAACAAAAACATGAAAGAAACCTCTTGACCAATTCAGTGAGGAAAATCAATGAGTTTGCTTTTCCAATTAGCACAGCAAGGAGTGCCCCTTCTCCCTTCTGTTACTCCAATTAAAAATGCTTTATTTCTTCAGACTATTGCCCTCAAAATGCTCTTGCACTAATTCAAGTGAAAAGTTTTACATTCCATCAATTGGGAAATTTACCATAGGAAACATGGCCAGTTCTTCTGTCATGACTACTTTTTTCCTACTTGGCTGCTTTGGTGATTTAAAACAGCTCTCACTTTCAATGGCTGCTCAAGGATTTTCTCCTGTACTCGTAGAATCTTCAGAGAGAAGGTTCAGGTGATTCTTCTGTCACCTCTGGTGATGAGAAATTCTTAGATATGAGAATGTATCCAGATTTAGATCTGCTTGCAATTCTTCTGGGAGACAGTTACTCAGTGGCTGCAGTTCTTGCAGTTTGTGAGGAAAATTTATTATCTTATTTCACAATTTGACAGGAGCAGAAGTTCTTGCAGTGAGTATTTGGGCATTTCATGTCCTCCCAGGCCAGACCAACACAGCATTTTGGAGCTCACATCCACACTAAGAACCTTCTCATGCATTAGTGGTAGGTATTGGTTTGGCACTTTTGCGCTCTAAGAGACAAATATAATGTTTTTATGGAGCCAGGGAAGGGGAGAAGGAAAGCAGGAGGAAATTTCCCAGTGATTGCTAATAACCTGAGGTTAGAGGCTGTCCTAGATCTATGCAGGATAGTTAAAATTTAAGGAGCGGAAAGAAAGCAAATATTAATTCCTCCCTGTAAATTTAAAAGCTAGGCTGAAGAAGGCTGGGTTGACAATTCCTCGGTATTTCTGATGTCTCTGCAGATCTGAGCCTTGGCTTCATGCTCATTTTCTGTGTTAAAATATAGGACAGCACATCAGGGGAAAATCCCCTACACTTTAACAAAGCACTCAATATTACATGAACTTAGGACAGCAGTTAAATACTGCCTGTAACTGTATGCTTCCTTTAAAAGCAATTTTACACTATTAAATCAACAAGATTAACTATAAAAACAACAGGAAATCTCTGGGTTCAACAGACCCCCACTTCCGAATCTGAATATCCAAGATATACACCGCCTTGTCTGAAGCTTTGATCCTGTGCTAGAAAGAAAAATAACATTATTATCATGATGTTCAGCTCAGTTGACAGAGGATTTTATATTTTAAGAATGTCTGTGTGATGCCTGACTTGAGAACAGAAGGATGTTGTGTTCCTTATTAAACAGAGTAAGAGTTGCAGTTTGATCAACATATTCTCCAGCTGAAAATAAAGCACCTAAACACAACTAAGCTAATAGCTAATGAAAGATGAGCACTGCAAAAAACCAAGGCTGGCCAAACCTCAACTTGGCACAGACAGCTTAATTATATTTCTTCATGATAACATTGAGACTTGCAGGAATGCATGGGTCTGTCAGTTCCCATTTTAAATAATGATTTTTTTGAGATTGAAAATGTTGGCCCATCCCAAAAATAATGGGGACAGACATGACACATTGTACGAAGTGCCAGCCTAGAGATACATGTTGGGTTCTTTACAAATAAAAAGTTTTTTAATCCTTTGAAATATGATTAAACTTCAAAGAAAATACAGCATTGTCAAGTTTCAGTGCTCAAAAAAATGCTCTGCTATATGCTTCCCTCTCAAATGCAAGATGTGAAGTCATAACATTATTTATATATAGATATATATATGGCTATAGATGGGATAAATATACACATATGCAAATATATAGAGACANATTTTGTTTATTTATTTGGGTTTCTCGTTGTTGTTGGTTTAGGTTTTTAACGCAGTTTGAAAAACTGTTCCTGACATCACATCGTGTTTACAAGGACTTGAGTGCTAAAAATAGAAGTTCAGTGCTATGCAGACTTAGTAGATTATTTGGTTTGGTTAAAAAAAAAACCCTGCAAACTGTTCAGAGGAATGGGAAATAATTTCATTACCTTTCACAATTATTTCCAAGACTGTGCATTAAATTAAAAGAAACTTTTTGAAATCGAACTCTGGAAATGCCAGCAAGGGATGTTTCAACAGCTATATGTCCTGTAAAAACCTTCACTGCCCAGAAGAAATCAAGGTGAGCTGTTACAGGATGAGTATAGTTGTTGCTTCAAACACTGAGACCAAAGACTGCTGCTGGGATGGGGTAGCTCTCAGCTTAACTGTGATCTCACCCTGTCCACAGATCACATGCAAATATTTAATCTTACCTATACAAATGTAGATAAATACAAATGTAGATAAATATTACTGTTTATGTGACATTTTGTAAGGGCTGTGTGAATTAAAGATGTGTGATTATTTTTTTGTAGTAGACAGGTGCACAAGTTAGAATAAATTGGCTGCCAGCCCAAATCACTGTGGTCTCTGGTGCTCATGCAAAGCCTCCTCTGATAGTGTTACTGGTGCATCTCAAGGTAAAAGTTATGCCAATCTGAAAGCCATCCCTAGGATGTCCTGAATGGGTTCTTGGTCTTACACCAGAGAATTTCTAAAATACAAATGTGTTAAATCTCTTAGAGCTACCACATATTTGGCAAGTATGTCTGCTCAGTGAATTTTTGTCGTTAGCAAACCCAAACCTGGAAGTTGCTGGCAGACAACACACATATTTGCTAGCATCTGTTTTAACTTTGGTTTTAATGTCTGATGCAATTTTTTTAAATGCTGAAATACAGAGGGAAACCAGATAGGCCTTCCTTTAATTTTCCTTTAAAAAGATAAGGATATTTCACTTTTTTTCACTTAGTACTGGCCGAAAAATCTTGATTGAAATTAAGTTCCAACAAAACCAAGGAAAGATATTAAATCTCTGAATGAATATTTTCTCCTAGCTTCAAATAAGGTCTGCTTTCTTTGTACAGGAGACACTAAGAGAACCAGAGTTTCTTTTTCCCTTAAAAAAAATCATCCTTACATATATACTGAAATTATAATTTTCTTTTAAGTAAACACAAAATCATCTTTTCATCTTTTAAACAATAAAAGAGTGATTAAGGCATATATTTCAGCAAGTATCTGGAGCTTTTAATTGTTCTTATCTGCATTACAAAGTGTGCCTCGTTTCCTAAAAATGTAGTCACTTTATTAGGGCATTAGAAGCGATGTGTGCTGCAAAAGAAAATAAAAAGAACTAAATGAAGTCATATTTACCTACAAAGAACATGTGAAAATAAAAAGCCTAATAGTGAAACTTGCTGTAGAACTTGGCCCTTTATTTATCCATCTCCAGTTACATTTATGCCTCTATAGGTATAAAGATGAGTTACTTATCAAGGTTGTTGTTGCTGTTGCCTGGTGCAGGGAAACAAGAAGTGCCTTTTAATATTTTCACCAAGAAAAATGTGTAAATGTCTTCTATGCCTCAGGCTTAGTTTGGGTGGTTTTATTTCCTGGCTTCTTCTACATCTTCATACTGCAGTTCTGAAATGAGAGGTGGTACAGACCAGTAGCAATATGCTAGGCTTTTAAGAACCATTATAAAATCGGTAAAGAATCAGTCAAAGGGAAAAAAATGATTATGATCTGGGTCAACACAGAGCAGTTTGGACAGACCCAATTCTCTGATCCATGGCAGATAGCCCATTTCAAGATTTATTGGTATCTTCCCACTAGAAGATACCAAGAAATAAATTGCTAGTAGTGAGACCCTATTCAGCAGCAGTGGGGAAAACATGACCTCACGTGGATCCAGTGTCTTGAGGACATGAGATTTGCCTTTTCTAAAGAAATGCATTATTCATGGGGCATTCCCTTAAGAAACATTGCCAGTGGGAATAAAAGGAACATGCCTAAAATGAGGACTGTGCCCCTAAGAATTTGGGCCTATCTGCCTGCTTTCTATCTGACCCTAAAATGTATCTCAGAAGGTGCAGTAGTTAATAGAGATACTGAGTGCAACGTACCTTCTCGCAAGTAAAAAGTACTTTATGGTGATTAAGGGGTGAAGTGGGGCATGATGAACATATGGAAAGGGAGACCCTTAAAAAGTGATAGAGCCTTCTAAAGAAATTGCTGATTAGTATGCATTTGATGTGTACTATACCAATTTTAAGACTTTGCTGAGAATAAATGACTACGGTGGGTCTTTGAAGGAGTGGTGAGATTAGCATTTACAAAGGGGGCAATTTTCTGTCTTCTTGACGCTGTTAAATGGAGGAAATAACTTCCAAGATTGAAGCAGTAGTTAGTCCATCAGTCATCCTCGCAGCAGGAAACTGGGGATCCCAAATGCTGAGATGAGTTAATCTGTCAGTTAATAAATTCACAGTGGCACCATATGGTGCTGACACACTCCACACTGTGGCAAGGACAGCACTGTTTACATAGGCATGCTGCTTTCTCAGGTACCTCCCCACTGGCAGATCCCATTATTTGGGAGGATCAATTTACTTTGCACAGTAATTTGACTGAATTGATCAGTTCAGAGAACATAATTATTGGCTAATCCTGGGTAATCCTGTCCTGCCCAAAAGGAAGGAACAAAGAGTGCTGGCAGCAGGCAAGTTTCTTTCTCCATTCTGGAGGATGCTGTCTCTGGACACGATGGATTTTGATTAAAGCTGATGGTAGGCAGATGTGTAGCCTGGACCAACTGTAAGTGACAGAGATAACAGGAAGACCTACAGGGGAGCTAATTTACATGTTCCAGCTTGGCTGCTGTCCTTAATTGTCCCTCTCCCAATCCTAACTGGGAGAGGAACACACACAAAAGTCAGTACTACCAGTTCCAACACTGACTGGCACTTCATTACAAACCAAATGAGGAATCAGGCTGGTAAACAAAAAATAATACCCACACACACACACACACACTCCGTGTTTAAAACCAACTGAGCAGGGCAATTTAGTACAAGGCATGAACAGAACATTTCTCTGAATATGTAACTTTCTAGTTTTAACTTCTAAATTCCTCAATTTTCAATAATGTGTGAAGCCACTATATCTAAATCCATTGATTACACTTTAACCAGAGTAATAAAACTCAACTCAGTCTGCAAATATACAGAGTGTTCATTTTAATATTTTCTTTTTAATCAAGTTTATTTTCTATAACCAATGTCTCCCTGATTAGTCTCCAGAAGAAGTGGGAGATTCTTGTCTTCACAGCAGCTTTTTAATATAGGGTGTGGGGACTTTTCTTAACTTTAGCTTGCTGCTCGTTTCAGTTTCTTAACATTTACCTTGCATTATTTCAGTCCGTTTGAAATCTGTGGACTGAAATGGATGGATAAATATGACCTAGTATGTAGAAAAAGCCCCCCCTCTCTGAGGTATATCTCATGAACAGGAAGAGATAACTAACGGACAATTGGCTTGTGAATGTAAATGTTTTGGAGCTATTATGTTCATTTTATGGTACGTTGCTTTTGGATATTCATCTCAGTATGCAGAATTCATCATTCTGACAGCCAAAAAACTGTGAAATGTCCTTCCCCTCTTTCTTCTTCCTTGTCTCCAAAACCTCTTCATTTCAACAAAGACGTGCTGGAAGAAGCTTGGACTCTCAGGAACATTTTGCCAGAATTGTCCCAAACGTCTAGGAAATCTTGTCTTGTCTCTTTCCAGCAGTGAAAACTAGAGTTTAGAAAACTACTGTTCAGCAGCCTTCTAGGATGAATTAGGAAGGATAGGTGGCAAATAGCTTCAAAATCAAGGGAGGCATCTTCCCCAGCATTATATAAAAGAAAGGTGTGACTTATTCAAGATGTAGAGCAGACAAAGGCAGAGTAGATGACCTCAGTTCATTCAGTGAAAGGGCATCTCTTCACCTGTACTTTTTCAGAAGGTAGTTTTATGTAAAAAGTACATGTAAGAAAGTGTAAATAATGGAATATATGTGCCTTATCTTCCCCTGCTGCCTTTAAAGGAAAGAACTTCAAAAGAACATTTATTAAACCAAATTTATTTAATGCATAAAAGTAGAAGAAAATATTTCCTGCATATTAGTGATTGTGTTTTTAAATCCCATAGTATATTAGTTCATACATAGTGTAATATTGACTACAATAGATAATTCTTATTGCATGGTATGACTTTATGTTTAAATGAATGATAGATCTTTTGAGGAGGGAGAGAAAAGAGAAGCCTTATAGGAATTAGGTTTGGGCATGAATCTGTTTTCAAAATGATAGCCAAAAGTATATATTATTGAAGATTATTTTATTAGATAATTTCAAATTTAAGAAAAAATATGTTGACATACAAACCCCTCAAAAATTTGCAGTATTAACACCTAGCTGTTAGATCTACAAAATCACAGATCAGTGTCCTGAAAATAGAAATCCCACTAGCATGCTTATAACATGTACGGCACTATATACATGAAGTATGTAATATATAAAAGAATCAGTTGGTTTATACCAACTTTCATTTCAAAGCATATATTTTGCAGCTGAGCTGCTAACCTTTCAAAAGCTGTCTTCCAAATGGAAATATATATATATATCTTCATATGGAAAGCAATAAAGGCATATTTTCATATGGAAAGAATGTGGAAAGGGGTTCCATATTCTGGGTTATCAGTGTTGATTAATTTTTTTTCCCTTTTTTAACTGACTTTATATATGTAAAGCATGGAAAAAAGTGGCAGGATATTTAGAGACAGCCTCATTGCTACTTGTGAATTCCCACTAGGCTTCCTCTCTCTCTGGAAAATATACAGACAAAATGCCTGAGGTCCCAAGTGCTACCCAAAAGATGAGACAGATGGATTGTCCTAGAAATTCTTGGCAATGGCAGCACTACATTATAGTTACAACCTGAAATTAATTTTATTAAGAGAATATATGGTTAGTATAGCATAGAATTTATGTTTTATGGCACTGGTTCTCTACAAACAGGTAGAATATAGTACCACTTATAAGTAATGTAATGCAGAGTTTATAATAAAACTGATTATCTGGACAGTGTTGTGCCTCCCTCTCCTGTGCTGGGTCTACCAGAACCATTGGGCTGGCCTGGGACCTTCAAAGCTGGTGAGGAGGGAAGTAAACAGCCTGGTGCCCAGGGACCTTGAGGGAGGGGAAGAAGAGGTCTGTTTGTTTAGTCTGTTTAGTGCACAGAACCTGCAGGCCCTGATAATGTGGGGAACAGGACAAATACATGACCCATGTGGTCACAGAGACTGGCTACTTGCCTTGTAAAATGGCGTTAGTTATGCTGACCACATTGCTAAGGTTCAGGCTGGGGGAGCAGGTCACAGGCAGCTGACACTCATGCAGATGAGGTCAGTGCTTTGAAGACACATCCCAGAGACCTCCAAAACCTCATTGATTGTGATCCAATCTTACCTATGAGCCTCTGTAAGAGCTAGGCTGTGCAGACATGAAGTACCATGGATGTCCTCTCCCAAGGAGTGTAAAGAACTTATCTACATTTTTCATTCTCAAAACCAAGGAGAAACATCCTGTGCATGGGATGCAGTGACAGAACACCACCTAGTGAACACAGCTGGTTCAATTTTACCTCCATTAGCTCTTCCCTCTCTTTCAGAAAAGGAAAATACAGAACAGGAAAATACAGCAACTCTTCATCAAGGAGTGTCTACTCCCCATCCCTCCAGTTTTGCATGCAGCAGGACTTGGGAAGGAGCTCCTACCCGGAGCTCCAACCCAGAACCTGTGATTGCACAGTTGAATTTGGGCAAAGACTAAGCAATCAGTGGTTTCAGTTTCAAAAATCAGTTATATCACTGTCTCAAGGCAGAGTGAATATTCAGATTTCCCTTCCTGATAGTTGCAATAACTCTTTGATATATTAAGGTCCTTATACAAAAATGAGATTGCAGAAAGTGCCTAACTTCGTGTCTCACCATATAGCAGAGTCCACAATACTGACAAAAAAGGAGCAAAGAAAACAGCAAATTTTTATTGATTTGCTATCTATCTTTAAAGGTACCTGAATGCTGCTTTTCTGTTTTGCTTGAATATGTTCTTTGGGCATACTATAAAGGCAAAATATGAACCTCTTTTGCCTTGTACATGTAAAGAAGCAAAATTAATAGGACTAGAGCTGATCTCAAATAGCTCTTCTGATACATAAAAGATGTGATTGGTACAAAGAATTTTTATAATATGAATACTTCTGGTTTTTATTTGCTGAATATAATCCTCCTCAAAGAAGAGACCTTTGCAAGAATTCTCTTCATAAATAACCACGCTTCCAGAGCTTGAAATTCTTGGTTTCAATTGCAGGGAAAGTTCTTCCATTTTTCTTTTGGGGGAAAGTCATCCAGCTCCCATATTTTCCCAGTCAACTGTGTTTTCTCAGACTCCTAGTAAATCAGCCTTCCCACTGTCGTGTGGTTCTCATAGACAATATCTCATTGTCTACTAATTGGAGACAATATGAAGTAATTTTTTTTTTCATATTTCTGGAAAGAAACCCTAGTGTAACCGTGTAACAAGGAGCAGCAGAAAAGGACTGGAATTGTGCAGGAATTGTGAACAACTCTCTTCCAGTTACACTCATGTAACTAAGAGTGGAATTTGAGGCACAGCTATAATGACCCAGAGCAGCAGGTTTGCTTTCTTACCTGCTTATGTCATTTCCATCGCTCACTGTGTTTTGAAGGTTTATGTCAGAATATTGAGTGCAGGTATAGACAATCATAATCATCATGCTAATTGAGAATATTTTGCTGCATCCCACAACCCCCAGGTGCAAACTCATGATGCCAGGTTGGTTCTGAAGGCCCAGTTGCTCTTTTGGAGGCATAAAATATAAAACAGATCACATTGTCCTGCTAGGCTGCACTGTCCAGTTTGCAGACTACATAGCAACAAGTGGTGTGTTAAATGATGACAAATCCTTTAGCTTGTGGCTTTAGACCTCTGACCTCTTGTCTCCCTGCCTGTACCCAGGGAGCAGTCTGGGGAGAAGAATGCAATAAACAGCTTGTAATCTAATAGTGTCAAAAGAAATTACATCAAAACCAGCTGTTACACTACTACTCATTAAAGACTGACAACATGTTAACTAAAATAGGGCCTTTTTACTGTGTGGGCTTTTGCAATTGCTGAGAGTCCAGAGCTGCTTCTCCCCCACCCCCCACATTTTATGGAAATAGCAGTAAATGTAATTCTAAGTAAACACGTCCTATTGTCCCTTAAATTGTGTTTGACTGAAGTCTCTTCTTTCTTATTTTAATTTACTGTGTTTCTCCACTCTGAGCATTATGTGTTCCCAGCTTCACACAGAAGTGACTCAGCATGCAACTTCTCACGCATCCAAAACACAGAAAACCAGCAAGCATCTCAGAATTGTAGAATCACTGAATCATAAAGGTTGGAAAAGACCTCTAAGATCATAGAGTCTATGCATTTACCCAGAGCTCTCAAGCCCACCACTAAACTGTGTCCCTGAACAACACATCTACACATTTAAATCCCTCCAGGGATGGTGACTTCACCACTGCCCTGAGCAGCCTGTGCTAGGGCTTGACAACCTTTCCAGTGAAGAAATTTTTCTTAATATCCCATCTAAACCTCTCCTGGCACAAAAAAAATGAAGGATCATGATGGTGTTGGAGAAGCACAGAGAGAAATGCATGTTGCTAAGCACTTCTTAAGAGTCCTTCAAACCCAAAATAGTTGTCTGTAGGATAATTGAACAAGGGTATAGACGGAAAGGACAGTTCTTTATAAGGAGGTTCAAACCTTTTTCACCACTTCTATTTGCACCACTTCCACCACTATCATCTCAATGGTTTGCTTAAATCTCCACATGCAGCCATTCCCTCTAACACTCTATGCTATTTCTACGCCATTCCCTCTAAAACTCAATAATCCCTCTAATCAAATTTTATACTGTATATTAAAAGAAAAAATAGTATTAGAAGCCATATATTTATGGCTTCATAAATAATAATTTTTAAAAGGTATTACTTTAGGTCACAGAGAACAGTTGTTTCCAGAAAATGTTTGTCTAAAAACACCAGTTGTGTCTCCTGTTGATGCTTGTGAAAAGTAGTTAAAAGTTGAGGAAAGCTGACAAGATGAGGCAGCTACAGTGTGTTCATGTGAAGCCAGATGATAGTCCCAAAACACAGAAGGGACTGCATCTCTCCTGCTGGTGAAGAGGACATGGAGAGGAACACCTAGTCTGGAGTAAATATAACTGTTAATATGCATAGAGACCTAAATTAAGCCTATCTGCAGGTGTCTAGTACCTGTCTCAGCAGTCTGCTTACTTTTCCAAACCTGTCCAAGCTTACAATACAAATGTGCTCAGAGGAGTTTGTTCTGTAGAAACAGGCACTTGCCTTTTGTTATTCATTATAATACAAGCTTAAACAGACAACTGTCTAATCTGACTGTTTAGTATTCCACTAGAGTAGCTGCTGGGTCCTTCACCCAGGAAGTGCAGGTCCAGTTTTGGAGAGATGCCAGCCTACATCCAAGAAGAGATTTCTGATTACTAGGTTTGCTGGGTGAAACTCCTCCTCCTTCAAATCAGGCTATTAAATTTCTAAAAACGAACATGTGATCAGAAAATAGACAGTTTGATGGTTTTATGGACCAGTTGTGGTGGGTATGTTTTCAGAATAGCAATGCCCTGAGATTTTGCTCCTCATTTTTCGGAGTTCTACACAACCCAATTCACTGGCCTGGGGCCAAATCTCTGCTACAGCTCACCCAAAAGTCACCTATTGTCCTGTCCCCTTTCTTATTAACCCCAAGGATCTTTTTCTATCCTTCTGCTAGGGGCCTCTGTTAGGATGAGTAGCCAGGAAGATGGCTTTCAAAAAAAAGTGGAAAGACAAAAGTTTTGGTTATTGCTTCTATTTTTCTCATCCTTAAAGGACCAGTCTCCCTGGGAAACCAGTGCTCAGATAATTGGTATTTTCTCTTGATTCTCTCAGTAGGCTAACTGGAGCCTGACACATAAATAAAGTTGAGCCCATTCCACATACCTGGAAATTTGGTATTTTGTTGGGAGGAATGGATGGGCTCTGAGCCAATGCATTTATTTAGGCAAAGCAACGAACAATGGGTCACTCAACAAGTAGAAAACAGATGGGAAAGAGAATAGAATTAAATTTTAGGGTTTAAAAGGTATATATTCTTTAGCTTTATAGATCTAATTAGAAACAAAGCAGATTAGGTACCCAAAATGTATTTTGTTACATTTCAAACCTCCATCATATGTAGGACCCAACTGAGTTGTCTTCAAGAAGTGCTCTTATTTTTGATCTATTCTATATTTAGGATGACACCTCAGCAGCTATATGCATATATAGATTAAAATTCTTCACTTTTGACTGTTTGCTTTAATGATGTACAAGAAGAGAATGAAAGATCATCCTATGACAACACAGAATATCTACTGTAATTTCACTTACAAAAATAATCTGTTATAAAGTTTCTTTGATTTTGACATGATTTTCTGTCTAGCTTGATCTTGGTCTTAACTAAATTTACTTTGTGAAAAAATGGATAAGAACACTTTTACCTTCTCTAACTATTGAAAGAGTTCTATCTATATCAGCTGAAAGAAACATCTGGCTCCTGCTGGTTTGGAAAGTGACAAAGCAGGAAGGGAAGCTGAAAAACCATATAGAGGAGCAGAAAAAAAAGAAATGGCAGCTTCTGTTCATGTAAGAGAAAGCTTAACAGCAAAAGGGTGATTCTCTTGAGATTTCCCTTTCCCAAGCTCTACATTTAACTGATTATCTTGCTTTTATTTTTTTGTTTTGGTTTGGTTTGTTTATTTTTTATTTTTAATACAGAAAACAAGACTGAGAAACATGCTTTCAGGAGTATATGTGCATATTTACCTACAAATTAGGTAGTAGTGTCACTCCATTTATTTATTTGTTTTCAATTATTGTAAAAATGCATTCATTCTGGAAATACGGACGAGAGCAAAATTTTTGGCCAGAGAGACCAAATACCACCATTTTGGTTTAGATCATTTATTTCAGGTTGTTTTTTGGGTACAGGCAGATTTGTGAACCTTCTTCACTGTCACACATCATAGAATCATGGAATCAAAGAATCATCGTGGAATCACTGAAACACAGAGCAGTCTGGTTAGGAAGGAATCTTAATGCTCATCTCAATCCAATCCCTCTGTCATGGGCAGGGACACCTTCCACTAGACCAGGTTGCTCTAAGCCCCTTCCAACCTGAACTTACAAACTTCCAGGCATCCATAAATTCCCTGTGCCAATGCTTCACCCTCCTCACAGTAAAGAATTCCCTTCTAAAACCTAAAACTCCCCTCTGCTATTTTAAACCCATTCCCTCTTCCTTCTATCACTATCTGCCCATGTAAAAAGTTGCTTTCCACCATTTTTATAAACTCCCTTTATTAACTGAAAGGCCACATCTGTCTTCCAGTTTGCTTAAAACCTCTCTGAGTCAGTCTTCAGAGTCCAGCTATCTTGTGCATCACTAAAAACTACACAAGCATAAGACCAGCAGTTGAAACCTGTTTTCTTCCTGCAAAGGCCTGTGATGACCTCTGACACAATGCTGGGCTCACAGCTGAAGCTGAAGGCCAAAACATTTTCATCCTGTGAGAGGACAACAGGCACAAGCACTGCTTCTGAGAAATGCTTCTGCCTGGATGCCAAAACTGTGAGAACCTGTTAAGAAACAAAGTTATGGCCAAGGTCTATTGGTCTGCTGCAGTTAAAGAGGCCCATTAATACTATTCTACTCCTGGAGTAATAGTTCTTTTAACACCTCTTTTTGGTCACAAACCTGGGCACTTTCAGAATGTGCTAAAACATAAGAAAGACAGAATTTTCCAGTGGCCTCCTTGACAATGCACTGGCTAGGGAAATACTCATCAAAAAATTCTTAATGGTTCTACAGCCATTGTTTTTGCAAATCAATATTGGCAAATCAGTTATTTTGTTTTCTGTGCTTAATCACCTTTGTGATTTCCCTATATAGTTCCTGATGCTCTAAACAAAATATTCCCAATGTTACTTCTCTTCCTCATAGGAAATTTAGCTTTCTGAGGTGGATTAACAAGTCAGTAGTCCATGGAAGTCTAGTGTGTTCACCTAAACATATACATGTTAGCATATACAACTGGCAGAAAAATAATTAAATAAACCATTGTAGAAAATAAAACTCAGGAAAATGCCTCAACTCCCCCATATATTTTGTATAAGCTTTCTGTGCTCTGAACTGGATCAATTTTTCTGTAACTAGAAAATGCACTCTGGGCAAATAAAAACATTTTTTAAATGTAAAACGGGTGGAATCCAAGTTTAGGAATCCACGTTTAAAGGCTCCTTTCTGTAACTGCCTTTGTATATTTAACACAACACCCTTGCAAACTGTTTTTCTCTTTATAAATAAATACAGCTATGAGACATTCAAGCTATGCTGGGAAAATACTGAGACAACTGCTAATTTATATTAAACCTTCCTTAAACCACTGCTTCCTTAAACCACTCCTTGTATCTGTAAGACCCATAAAGGGATCTTAAAACGTTTGGAAGTATAATTTAGTCTCAGATTAAAAACCTCTGCCTTTTTGTACTAGTTTGAAAGCAAACCAGTGGGAGATTCCAAGACAGAACTACAACTCAGTAGGAAAATGACAACAAAAGGCAATAATACAGAAACACTGGTTTGAACTGACAGTCAGAATACAACCAGACACCCTGTTGGTCAGGGTGGTGGGAACAATCTGATTAAATGGTGGCTGCAGTCCTGTTGGAGTGATGGATGAGGTTCTGTTGAAGTGGTGATCCTGTAGTAAAGTATGGTCCTTCTCTGGAGGTCCAGTGGTGGTTATGGAGCTCTTGTTCTCTGGGAATCCAGTGGTAGGTGCTGCTCTGATGTTCAAAGCCTCCAATTATATACAGGTAGGAATGTCTGCTTCCTCCCTCTGGGTGGAGCATCTTACAATGGGATGATGTAATTTTATGAGTCATTCTGTGAGACCTTCATGGCCCTTTAATGGAGATAGCCCCATGGAGGGAGTTATCAGGGCTGACTCATGGAGAAGAT
>VZTZ01020145.1:166152-186180 GCA_013400955.1 Drymodes brunneopygia | reverse complement strand
TAGGAGCAAAACCAACTCCAACAAGAGGATACCAGTATTTTAGTGGGAGTGCAAAGATGGAAAACTGATCTCCGTGGTTCAGAGAAAGGAGTTGGTTATTCCCCACTGAAAGATGATATAAAAGGTTCCCCATACTAGCTTGTTAAAACTAAAGTACTCCTGACTGTGACTTATCCATTCAGTCTTGCATCTGCTGATGTAATATATTTGTACCTCATGTCTGAACTCTAACAGTACTTAAAGGTTTTTCCTTCCTGAGAACATTGATTTATTAATTTGCATATACAGAAAGTAGTCTCTTTGCCTTCTTTTCAAAATACTGTTTTATAAGGACATTACATTACTAGTGATTCTCAGGAAGGAAAGGTGTTTAAGCCAGCCCTTTTCCACCAGACTCTTTAGATTTGTCTAAACTTTATACACTGGCTGCTGTGAAATCCACATAGATACAAAATTGTTAATTAAAAAGAACATTAGGTACACAATTATTAAGTAAAAGAGAACACAAAAGAAAGCTAAGACCCACAGCTCCTATTTGATTTCTTATTAGAGTGGTTCATGCTATAAAATACATACTTGTGATTCCAGGAAGGTTAACTTGCTGGTGTAGTTGCATATCCATTATAATTCCATGGCTCACAACTAGATCAAATGCAGCATATTTACAAAAATGCCATTGATTAAGAAAAGAAAAAATTCTGACCCTTAAGTTCCTTTCTGCATCTTTTCATATTAATAAGACATGAGACAGTTTCACAACAGATAAAGAGGTTAACTCTCAGGGTTCAAGTCTATTACCTAACTTGGGAGTCCTTAAAGGAGGAAGGACAAACTACTAGCCAGGAGATTCAGACTTGCTGATTGATTACTGACATCAGAGCAGGATCCAATTTTACCAGCAGACTTGTTGGATGCTAGGAGGAATTCTACTCTCTGAGTTTGTAAAAGCTGAGGGGGTGCAGTTATCAGCCAATGATACATATCTGCAGATGCTGAACTGTAGGAAGAACAGGTCCATTTCTCTAACACAATTTACTTTCCTAATTGGCTTTGGGGGAAAAAAACCCCACTTAATAAAAAGTAAGAATGAAAGTCAATTAGTAGGTATCAGGAACAAAGACAGTAAAGGAAGGAGTAAATTTGTCTTTAACCTTTGTAAGAGTAGGATGGTTGTAGGATGTTAACAAAACCTGATAGCCACCTCACCAAGTCAAATTATTAACAGAGAAATAACTAGCTGGGATGTATGATTTACTCATGTGAAATTTCCAGAGAAGTTAATAAAATTATGGCCTAATTGAATGACCTCACTCATTGTCTTTTCTTCTGGTTGACTGATATTATATCTCATTCATTTCTCACATAAAGAGAAATATATTACATTTCTACAATACGTTTAGTTTCAAAGCTTTCATGAGGTACTTAATATGAGGAATGGAATGGTGATCATTTAAGCAGTGCAGAAAAAAATTTTTAAAAATCAGCCTACAAAATAACAATAGCAACAAAATACAAGACATGAGAGTGCAGGAATAATTTATGTGAACAGATTGCAACACCTAAATTGGATTTTTTCCAAAGCTAACCTTGGTAATCTGAGGAGTGCCAGTGTGGTTTCGATGATGACAAGTCATGAAGACCTCTGTTTATTTAGCTTTTCAGAAGATCATTCGTGTATTTTACTTTGTTGTGTCTGTTATGAGTATTAGGCAGGAAGTGCACTTTTTAATCCTCTATCAATCTACCATCCACCATAGCACCACAGGTTTCTTGGCTGTTCTTCAATATCTTTTAAAAAGCAAACTATGAATTTAATTAATTTTTTTAAAAATTCAAGTTCAACAATACCATCTCCAATTTCACAGTGAAATTTTTAACAGAATACATACAAATAAATATATACCTTACAACAAACCAAAACAAACTATATTTTTCTTAGTCTACAGTTTTCAAGGTGTTTCACTTTCTTTTCTCTTTTTCTTGTCAAAAGAAAATATAGAGATAGAATTTCACATACAAGGATTTTTTCAAGAACTCAGGAGAAAGAAAGAGTATATTTCAATTTAGTTTGGAAAATTTTCAGAAAATACATGGCACAAGTGTGAAATTATATAGTTCTCCAAGGTTCTAAAGTCTACTTTCCAGTCTCTACAAAGTTGCTTATTCTGGAAGCATAAAGCTAAGAATGATTTTAGTAGAAGCTGCTGGTAGCAAATTATTCCAAGTGTGGTACCCTCAAAAGGTCTAACAGAAAGAAACTTGGAAAGCCTGCATATTCAGCCTCAATCTTCTTCTCTGGCAGAAGAGAATATGAAATAACCATGCCAAAAATTCCAGTGTTCTAAAGCTAGATACAAATTACTATAAAATCTGCAAATAAACTAGTGCTGAGGTTCGTTGTGGAGCTCAGATGAAGCAGCATTAATGTGAAATAGTGACATAGAGCATAAACACAATTAATTAGAATAATCAGATCCTAGTTTGGAAAAGACCTCTAAGACCATTGAGTCCAACTGTAAACCTATCACTGCCAAGGTCACCACTAAACCATACTCCTAAGTGCCATATCTATGCATCTTTTAGATGCTTTCTGGGACAGTGTTTCAACCACCTCCCTGGCAGCCTGTTCCAGCACTTCAAAACCCTTCCGGTGAAGGAAGTTTTTCCAATATCCTATCCAAACCTCCACCAGTGCAACTTGAGACCATTTCCTTTTGTCCTTTTGCTTGTTACATGGGAGAACGGATTGACTTCCATGCGGCTACAACCTCCTTTCAAGTAGTTTTAGAGAGTAAGGGCTCCCCTCAGCCTCCTTTCCTCTGGGCTAAACAAAGGCATCTCCCTCAGCTACTCTTTACAGGACTTGGCTGCAGNNNNCAGGACTTGGCTGCAGACCCCTCCCCAGTTCTGTTGCCCCTCTCTGGACACACTTCAGCACCTCAATGTCTTTCTTTTTGTGAAGGGCCTAAAACTGAACACAGAATTCTAGGTACAATCTCACCAATGCCAAGGTCAGGGGAATGATTACACCCCTGCTCCTGCTGGCCACTGTTGTTGATCCAGATCAGGATGTCATTGGCTTTGTTTCCCACCTGGCCACATGCTTGCTCAGCAAGCCCAGGTCCTTTTCCACTAGGCATCTTTCTAGCCACTCTGCCCCAAGCCTGTAGTGCTGCATGGAGTTGTTGTCCTGACCCTATGGTAGGACCTGGCACTTGGTCTTTTTGAGTCTCACACCCTGGCAGTCAGCCTGTCAATCCAGACTGTTCAATCCCACTGCAGGGCCTTCCTACTCACAAAAAGACTAACACTCTTGGCCAGGTTGTTGTCATCAATAAGTCATCTGGCTGAGAGTGCCCTTGATCCCCTTGCCCAGGTTGTTGATAAAGACACTAAACAGGACTGAGGAGCACCAGGGTCCTGCCATCAGCTGGATGTAACTCCATTCTCCACCACTCTCTGGGCCCAGCCATTTAGTCAGTTTTTTAACCAGTGCACCAGTCTAAACTGTGAGAAGACAGTTTCTCCAGGAGACTACTCCTGGAAATGCTGTGAAAGGCTTTGCTAAAATCCAGGTAGACAATACCTGGAGCCTTTCCCTCATCTGCTAAGTGGATCAGCTATTCATAGAAGAATATCAGCCATAGAATCATCATACAATAGTTTGGATTGGCAGGAATCTTAAAGGTCATCTGGTTCCAACTGATGTCATAGAAGAAGATTGGGTTATTCATACAAAATTTATAGAAAAATGCAAATTATTGGAAAGAAGTTTATGGATATCAAAGACACACCCCACATAGCTCCCACTGGATCAGTTCAAAATAACCTTTGGAATCCAAATACTCAACAGTGGCAGGATAACATTCTGCAACTTTTATAAACTTACAGATTCTGTCTGTTCTGAAGACAAAAGTAGTTTATTTGGTCAAGTGTAACACTTCTTCTATTTTTTTGTCTCTCTGACATAATGGAATGATGTATCTTTCACCTAAACGCCACAACTATGATCTGATTTGGCAAATCATATGTGACTAAATAGCTTTACAATACAGACATCTGATCCCAGAATCACAGAATCAGCTAGTTGGAAAAGATATTTGAGATCATTGAACACCACATTGTCAACTGCACCGTGGCACTAAAATCCCACATCCAGTGTTCTCTTAAACAATTCCTGGGACTGTGACTCCACCACCTCCCTGGGCAGCCCATTCCAATGCCCAATCACCCCTTCTGTGACAAACTTCTTCCTAATGTCCAGTCTAAACCTTCCCTGGTGCAGTTTAAGACTATGTCCTCTTGTCATGTCACCAGTTGTCTGTGAGAAGAGACTGACTCCTACCTGACTACAGCCACCTTTCAAGGAGTTGTAGAGAGTAATACGGTCACCCCTGAGCCTTCACCTCACCTGGCTCCTCAGTTGCTCCTCACAGGACTTGGGCTCCAGACCTTTCACCAGTTTTGTTGCCCTTCTCTCCACACACTCCAGCATCTCAACATCCTTCTTCAATTGGGGGGCCCAGAACTGGACACAGCACTCAAGGTGTGACCTAACCTGTGCTGATTACAGGGGGACAATCCCTGATCCTGCTGGTCACAGTATTGTTGACAGGCCAGGATGTCACTGGCTTTCTTGGCCACCTGGGCACAGCTGCCATCTATCACTACCCCCAGGGCCCTTTCTGCCTGGCTACTGTCCAGCCACTCTCTTCCCAGCCTCTAGTGCTTGATGCGTTATCCCTGTGGCCATGCCATCCATGAGAGGTAGGATTTATAGAGTGATTTGGAATAGCTTTCCTAGTTATCTTCTAGAAAATGTACATTTAAAACCAGTTTAGTTGTGAGTAGTGAAAAAAATAAGTCTGAAAACTTACATTAGAATATACTAAGAAACTTCACACTTAGTTGTCATCAAATTATGTGTCTTAAAAGGAATGTTTGTCTTAACATTTTTAATAGCAGTTGGGAGAAAAAAAGTTTTAGAAAAAATCCTGTAAAATGACCTGAGGTCTTTCAGTAAGAAAATGAAATCATGTGGGTAGCTAAAGAACAAGGGAGACTATTCTGCTTGCTTCACCAATCTCCATGTGGTTGAGCAGCTTGGTTGGCACATTTGGTCACGTGCATTTCAACAGATCTGCTACTACTGCCAGTGCTATTAAGGAAATTGTGGCTATCATTGTTGGTGTATCCAGCCTGGTGTTTCAAAGTGATACCAGTGGTTGTTTTTAAATTATTTCACTCTGGTTTGTTCTCCTCAAGCATATTTTACAGTCTTGCTAGCTACATTTGCATCAATATGTTACATTTCAAGTATCTTGAAGTTTTTCTTCATTATTTCATAGGTATATAGACCGCTACATTAGAATAGACCAGCAGCATACCTGACCCATTTTTTCTCAAATAGAAGTTGTTGACTGGCTGCAAATGAATTGCACAGTGTGAAATAGACTAAAAAATACAGAAAAAGTCCCAATCTAGAGTAATTTCCCCACTCACATTCATTACAAAGAGGTCTTTGCCCCAGAGGATGCTTGAAAATGCTATTTTTAAGTCTTAAAATATTAAATCCATCTATGTCATTCACTGTGGACTAACTGTTTTGAAATATACTTCATCTCCACTTGCAGAAAAACTCTTTCACTTTAAGTCTACCTGAACAGAATTGTAATAAACACATTCCTACTGTTACCTTATTGATTTAATTCTAGTATTATTTTGTTAGTTAGAGAAAAGTATGTGTCTCACAGTAACAAATATTTATCTTTTAAAACTTCTTACACTTATCAGAAGATCACAAATGCTTAATCAACTTCACAACACTGCATAAGGAAGGTAAGATTTCTACAGCTGAGGGAACTGAGGTATTTGATGTGTGTGTAATCTGGATGCTGTAGCTTATCTACAGGCAAGCTGTAAGTCAGTATTTTAGCATCAATATATACCTAAAAATTCTGTTCACAAATTCATATGGTAAAGTACACACAGACACACACATCTGCGTGGTTACCTGTATACATTTGAAATCAAATTTTTTTGTGTGTCTGAGTTTCTTTCTAAATAAAGTTTGCATTTTAAATTAGAATTAAATTTGAAAGCATATTTCTTTTAGTCACATCGTAATATAATCTTTGTGATATTTATGTCACCACAAATATTCCTGCCTGCAGCTCTGCTTGATGAAATTTTGTGACTGACATAAATCTTGTTCAGGAGTTGTTGACATGTTACAGAATATATTTGCACAAATGAAGAGTATCTTTTATAAGGTACTTTTTAATTAGGTATTGGAACTAACTGGAGGACTTGTAGAATAAGCAAAAAAATTCATTATTAAAACTTTGGATAAATTTTAGAAACAGGAGAGTATGGGTTATAGTTGCTATAACTTAGATAATTTGCTCTTCATAGAACTTAAATTATTAACTGCAACATACATGCAAGCATTTTTCCCTAAAGAAATAGTTCAATGCACACTTTGAGAAAAGGTCTACTATAGACTGTATAGGGAGGAGTTTTAAAGGTTTGGGCTTTCTATTTATTAACCTTTTCTTTCTTCCTTTTTGTTTCATATCCATCTTTATTTCATTTTATTTCTTGTAGTTCCTTGACAGGAAAAACTGTGTTTTCTTAGTTTTTTGTTTGTTGTCCCCCAGTTATTTACTGGTATGTGCATAACTAATACATAAGATCGAAAATACATGTATGCATTCCTGAATTGCAACGTGTACATATTGTACAGCAATTGTAAATACATATAAAATCATGCATGTGCAAACATACCATTTACATTTTGCAAGCATGCACAAACAAAAAACTGCAACTTGAGGTACATAACATTATTAGTAAATAGGCTAAATTAAATACATCAAGCCTAATACTAATAAAAACATATGAAAGAGAAGATAATTACCCAAAGACTGGCTTTTATATGGTAAAATAAGTATACTATTTCCATGTTATATTACAAATAAATGCTCTTAAAACACCTCATCAGTAACAGAGGGAAACATGGTGTACTCTCCAGACAAAGCCATAACTTAATACTTTGACCAAAGCCCACACATTCCTATCTTATTACAAGTTGATGCAAAGCCTATTACTATCAATATCAGGCAGTTGCATCTCACTTTCTATCAGTCAGCATGCTAAACCCTTGATGGATAACTAAGACACTAATCAATATCTGAGTGTGAGTCTGATTTTATACATTTTTCTCCTGTTGCCGCTATTGTCTGGTAAATGAATATAACAAGCAAGATTCAGAAAATGTCAGTGCTGAGTCTATGAAAATATCAGGGAAATAAGAGCACATTCTGTTCTCTAAAAATAAAGAGAAGCATTGACATCTACATTTTTGTACCTTGAAATCAATTCTTTCTATGAGTGTTACTGTCAGTAATTAAATTGCATTTGAAATGAAGACAAACTGAGGATCAAGTGCTTCAATAGATTTCCCTGACCTGCTACTGTAGAGTTCAAACACGTGAATGCTTTTCTAAGGTGTTTATTTAATCAGCATATTTGGTATTTTGATTTTTAATCATCTTCTGACTCAAGCATCTTTATTGCTCCTCTATAATAGTTATGTTTCACCCAGCAATGAAGTCACAAGATTGGTCCACATAAGGTGCCGTTTTATCATGTCTATTAATTTTACCATTCGCTAAGATTTCCCCTGAGCTGTGAAGATGGGTGACCCTCTGTCAGTGGTTAGGTTGTTCTGTAAATAATAAGAGTTAATCTCTCAGTTCCTGAACATAAGTATCAGACGGAAGCAGGTAGATAAAATGTTGTGTATTATTACAACTGTCTCTAACACAGGGTATTATTCTCTTCATTTGATCTGTGCAAGAAAACTTTAGTCTTCCAGTCTTCTCCTTTGTGGTCCATCTATGAAGTTTTGCCAATGTCTAAAGAGGAATGCTCTGGAAAAGATCCAGAAGAAAGAGAACTGATTTGTAGAGATCAGAGTCTGTTTGAACTCTTTATGTTTTGTGTGAGTCTAGGAAGGAGGAGTACTTGTGCACAAAGCAGAAAGCAGGCAAATTCTGGTCAGATTGTAATACCAGTCTGAAAATCCTTTGTATGCCTAAATAACGAAAATCTTTGTTGTATCCCTACATGTGGTCCCCTCTGCCTTGTAACTGCAAAACTGCCAACAATCTGTCTGTGGATCATTGGCTGCAAAACCTACATTTGTGAGCCTCCTGTGGTTCATGGGAGTATATGCAAAAGCAAGCAGCTGGGCTGGCAGCAACAACAGCTGTGTTCTCAAATTCTCATCCAGAAGCCTCCTACCAAAATAAGTTTCTGGAAATCTGTCTCATGACACCTGGAAGTGAATTACATCCATGGAAATCGTAGTGCCTGGACTCTTAGAAGACTGACATAGTATCTTATTGAGACATTTATCACATATTTGTTTAATGTAAATAGATTGCCCACAAATTAAAGTAAATTTGGGATTCGGAGCAGAGTCAGACCTCACAAAAAGGAAACATTTTACTCCTGACTGTGCCTTCAACTGTTATCGTAATATGAAAACATTTAGTTTCAAGCCCCTCAGTATCTCAGATTCTTGTTTGATGTCCCTGGACAAGTGGGGAGGACTTCTGGTGCCCCTACGTTCTGGAACTAAATTATAGACAAGAGTGCAATGCAGACATCAGGCTGTGTTTCTGTTGGCTGCATGTGTAGTCAGTGAGAATTAGAGCTTGTTTGGGACTTGACTAAAGTACCTGTCTTTCTTTCTGTGAAGTCTTTGGAATTCATACTGCAATTTCAGGACTTCTTTCATGGTTTTCTTACTGCTGGAGACAAATTTTGTGTGTTTGTATAATCTTCTGCCCATGGAAGCCAGTCTGAATTATATCTCAACCACTCTCTGATACTCATAATATGAAAGCTGTTATAAATGAAACCTACTTACATGTTTACATTTTGACAGTCAGTATTTTATTTTGTTGTTCTTGTCTTTTGATTTGGTAGAATTTCAAAATCTTGCAAACTCAGGAAAAGAGAATGCTGATCATTAAAGAGAAATATGGAGATAAAGGGCATATCTAAGTAGAAATTATTGTCACCTATATCTTCTTTATGTGGATCTAAAAATGGATCTTGTGGCTTAATCTTATTTGACTTTCAATATTTAATATGCTAGAGCTAATCTTAATGATATTAAGAAACCTGTACTTTTAAAAGGAAAAAATGAGCAAAATAAGTACGTATTTAAAAATATTGGGATGCAGCTTTAAGTCTATGTTTTGACATCTTTAACTTACTTTTTTACAGTTCATTCTGCATATGAGCCATCTTTCAAAATTTCAATTTTAATTTTATAACATATATAATTATATAATTAACGATATATGCTATATATATATATGTATATCTATATATATACACACAGATATCATCCTTTACCCCCTCTTGCAGCGTCAGCAATGTTTTCAGTGTCACCCTCTGTATCTATGCATGTTCCTTCCTTGCAGATGAACTCATAGCAGAAATGGGAACTTTCAAAGAGGAAAGTTGCTGAGGTGTCTTTTTGTCCCTCCAGAGCAAGTGGATTAGAAATAATGCAATACGCAAGGGAATAACAATAGTTTTGAGATTCAGTTCTAGACATTCTTATGGGAATTCTTTTACTTTAGTGCAGAATCATCCAAGTTGCAAGGAACATTTAATCTTGCTAAGCCCCTTTTAGGGTTTAGGATTCAAGTCTTCCTCAGAACAGCACTTCACCCACTCAGCTTCCTTTAGATTTTTCCCAGGGTAATTTTAAAGACTATGTGGGAAGGAGGATGTCAGAAAGGAGGAGGCTATAGACCATTTTAATCAATGAGCTGTGGCTCAGAGGTGACAAGGAAGAGCTTGTTAGATCCTGTTCCAGGGCTGCCTTCCTAGAAAGCAGAGACAAGATGAAAAATTATTTAGCAGTAGAGAAATTGCTAAGAAACAAGCAGGGTTTTGAGGGCAGCTTGGACAGATGTTCTGTCTTACGCTTATGCTTCCAAATGTGTTTAAGACTGTTTAGAGCTGGCAGACAAGAATGACAGGCAACATCACTTTTCTCATCTGGATTCAGGCTGAAAGGTTCTTAAAAATACCAACTGCATCCTTTATTTAATTTCTTTTGTTGTTGTTTATTTTTTTTTGCCTGTTTCAACTATTTGGCTCTTCTTTTAAACCTTACTGTTCATAAAACTTCATGAAAACAAATCTGTTGTCAGTCTGTGTTCATACTGCAGCTCTAGGAAATTTCAGAGCTCTTAGAGCTCCACTGGTTTAAGAATGACACACCTATTAAACATATTTAGTAAAGCCAGAGATCTCACCATCAGAAAGCTGAAATGATCCATAGCACTGCTAAGTGGCACAAAGGTCTGAGTTCTACTTCTCTGCAATGGCTTCTGTTGGACTGTGCCCTCAAGGGAAGTTTTCCTTCCCTCTGTTTTTGCTTGGCTCTACTAAGAGAGAGAAAGATGTGTAAATGTTATTTACCAGCAACTAGGATAGAGATATACTTGGAGAAAGAAAGTAAAGGAATTTCTTTCGTAGTCACAGTAGTATTATGTGATTTCTCAAGGGAAAGATTTCTGACGTGGGTTTTTTTTAAGTCATGAGGCTGACTTGCTGTGGGATTATGTTATAAAATATATGTTCTCCTCTCCTCCAAAACTCATAGCCATCTTTAAATGAAAATTTATTTCTCTTTACTCAGTAGTCTTTGTTTGAAGTGGAATTTTTGATGATCCTTTTATCAATAATCACCTTTTATAATCAAATCACACAAAAGCACATATCACGGATGCCAGTTTCTAAAAAGCTGCTGAATAAAAAGTGTCAGCATTATGGGAATGAGAAGTATGTCATATTTTGTCTATATGCAAATATTATTTACATTGTGGAAGTATTATTAAACAATGTTCTAAAGATAAAATGCAAAGTAAATTTCTACCATGCCATTAGCAACAGGAAGTTGAAAAGTTTATGACCATATATGAATTAATCTTAACTTTGTTCTCAAGTTTTTGCATCTTTTTTTTTCCTTTGTGTTCACTCTATTTATTGATTCTTGACTAAGTTGCTTTTTCTTTTCCTCTTTTTCATTTGTTTTTGTTAAGGTCTCTGTTTCCTCCTCATGTACTTATATTTCCTTGCCTTTTCTCCTCTTCCCTACCTAATTTATTTTCTATGCCCCTTTACTCAATATTAAAAAACCTGATAATCACTCACTTTTTCTGAAGTAATCCAGACTTTGATTTATATTCTCTTCTCATGTGAGGTATTTCCTTGTAATGTTACTAAGAATTATGTACAAGTACGAAGCACAAAAGATCTCACTTACCCGTTCAGGAAAGTTAACAAACAAGCAAGCTTAACACCACCTGAAACACATTTCAGTCTATTTTAAGAATAAACCTTTATCTCCTGGTCTCAGTGTACTACAATAAACAGTCTAACATTAAATCATAGGAGATGAAAGATAAGTGTCCTAGTATCTCACTTGGACAGCCTGCAGTATTTCAGCTATGAAAAGTTGAAGTATCATGTTGTAGTGGCTAGTGGGAGGTAGAAAGAGTCATTAGACTCCATTCTGCTCATGATTCTGACCCATTTCCTTCTACAAATTTTGGTGAATTAGTCAGTCCCTGTTTGAATGTGTCTGTTTCCACAGGCTTCTTTCCTTTTTTTTTTTTCCGTGCTGCGCCCTCTGCCTAGAATAAAATTGTTGTGAGTTACTCTATTATAAATGCAATAGCATAGAAAGCCACAGCAGAGTCAATTTTCAATGCAAATATAGTGAGCTAGGTGCATAAATTATATTATTTTAAGGGGCTGTGCATCACATGATCATGAGTTGACCAATGTTGATAAAAATAATTGACAAAGAAATCCCCTATGGAATTATTTCATTCACAAAACAGTTAACCCAAGAACACTACAGTATTTAAGGGAGAATTAACTGATATCTTTATTTTTCTGCACAAGAATGTTAGCAGGAACCCTCAATGCCTGCTACAAACTGCTTGATCACAGACATAGATTTGAAGATCTCTAGGGCATAGTTTCTGATGGTACATGTAGGTTGTATTCTGAAATGTTTATTTCTAGACAAATGTCTTCTTATTTAATTGTATATTGAGTGCAAGGGTTACAGACAATAATACTTGTCTCCATATTTTATGATAGCATATAAAAAAACCTCAAAACCAAAAAATCCAAAACCCCATTCTCACAGAAATATAGGTTCCGTAACATGTCTCTCATTTATAGAAGCTCATATTATTATTTAGATCAATATTCCACTATTGGTTAGTATGAAATGTCTGTGCAACTCTTATAACAAAAGTAGGAAGTATTGTGCATAAAAGACGCATCAATGTGCTTTCTCAGAAACTGACCCCACTTATTATCCATTTTTGACAAATTTATTTTAACTACTTTTTATAATGGAACATTTTGCTGAGACTTTTTTTCCCTTCTCTTTTTCCCAGTATCATTGTTAAAAGAAGGAAATACAGCTTAAATTGAACCATGAAAGCTTTTACAATTTCCCAGGGGACAAAAATGCGCATCTGATTGTCATGTAAGACAAAAAAATTAGCTATTAGCTGTCTTTAAATTTATTTGCAAAAACAGGATTGAGTTTCAATAAAAACTTCCTCAGCATGTTGACAAAATAAATTTTATTTTTTGCTTTATTTTTGCTGATTTCAAAACTATTTTAAAATGTCTTCAGTTATTAGAAGACTTTTTGTTTTCAAATTCTTTTTATCAGACTACTGCTGTGAGGTGGTCATTTATTTGGAAATCTTGATTTTAGCAACTTAATTATGTCCAATTACATATGAATATCAGTTTTGCTTCTCTTTTGTCACAAGGCACAATGATGCCTCCCTTGAAATAAAGGCATCTGACGGCAATAGGGAGACAATTACAGCTATGTATTTCTGTGTTAAATGTGTAAGGTCTTAGGGTGGAAATGAAAACTTGGAAACATATCTGTGTTTTTCATTCAAGGAATAAGGCATGTCTATTTAATGGAATACTTGAACTAGTCCACAGAAGCAGCATCTGTCTCTGTAGCAAGCAGCTCTTACATCCTGATGTCATTAATACCACATCTAGTTTCTTTTGACTCTCCAAACTGAATAAAAAGATACATACATATTTCTGTGTGGATAAGCAAGTTGCAGTAGGATTTCAGAACAGAGATGAAACTCTAAACCTATGTGCTCATAGCCAGGTGCCCTAAGTACTTGTTAAACCTGAAGCTTCCCATCAGTACCTTGCCATCCTGCCTGCTTCACTAACATTCATTATTAACAATATGCCATAAATCATGTCAGATTTCAGACAGCTGGGCTTTATTTTCATATGGACAATATTGTGCATAAGTTATAAACACATTTAATGGAAGCAACAACAGAGCACTTCCTTAGTAATTTTATGAGATAATTTGCTAGGAATTGCTGGTTCTTGATCAAAGCTCACTAACAGTAATGGCTTGTAATCTGAATATACTTAATTTACATTTAGGGGATTTTCCATGAAACATGAATAATTTTTCTTAATATGAATCTCTTAAAACTGCCATAAGAGATTAACATTGTAAAGAATGTTAGATGCTGAAAAATATGAAAAAACATAAATAGTATGTTTATAATAAATAATATGAAAATGTGAATATATGTCAAAATAATAAAATAACATATAAACTGGAAAATTAATAAACAGAATTGTAGCAATTGGCTATTTCAGAAGTTCTATTACTTGAGCTATTTCTATCATTTTTCCAATAAAATCTAGATTTTCCATCATGAATAAAATCTTAAGCTAAAAGGTCTATATATCCTAGACTACAAAATTGGGAAGTTCCATTTCCAGCTTTAAAATGCTTTTTGATTTCTGGAGTTCAACTGCCTTGCTTGTGCCAAATACATTTTGCTACAGCTGGACAACCCAGTGCTTATTTCCTAGACAAACATCAACAAAGCTCTTAAATGGGGTATTCTTTTGACTAAGACAAATTTCACATACCAGAAAAAAAAAGAAGGAGTCCTTGGTTTGAATCTTTCCTACATTTTTCATAAGGGCTAGTCACTGGAAGAAAATGCTAGAAATATTGAAAAAAACCTGAAGAAAATTTTTTTTAAAATCTAGGATGTCTAGTTAATTTTTTTGGGTTTGTTTTTCCTTCTGTGAAATANTTTGGAAGATGACTTCTTTCTAGAAGGTCTTTATTAGTTTTAAAATATATTTATCTCTTGCCATTCTGGCTTTTTTATTACATAGAAACACAAACCCCCTTGTTTTCTTCAGGGAAAAAGACCTAAGTAAATATGCTGCCTTGGAAAGTTGGCACTACTAATATATTGTAGATAATTTACATTAATTGATTGATAGTAAGTGCTGAACAAAACGTTTCATTTTAAATATGATGCATGGTGCTAAAAGATAGGCCTGTCAGATCAAGAATTTTCTAGGTGAGGTAATTATATTTCAGTGCTAATTGTCTATAAATTTCTTATTCACCCAAACAAAAGCTAAACTCCCAGCATGAATATTTTGACTGAATCACTTTGAAACATTATTGTTAAAAACCTTTTATAAAATTATGCGTATTGCAGAGGAAATACATATATTTTTATTGAATGACAAAACATACTTTAAAACAAATAAATTACATTAATCAGTGTACTTCATATTTAAAGGTATATGTGCAGGATTTTAGTACTGAAACTAAGGGCATACTTTCTAGTACTTTCAAGGCACTGACAGGGAAAAACAATTTAGTGTCCTAAAACAACACTCCATCTTAAAGTATAGAGTAGCCCATGTCTGTGAATACATGTTTTGCTTTTGTATTGGCAATTGAATTAAGACACTTCATGTATGCAGTGGAGATTCAAGGAGAAAGGATGAGAAAATTCCAGGCTAATGGAGGTTGCAGAACCCCAGAGATATAATAGTTAAGAAAGATAGTGCCAGAGGCATTTGTGTTAGTCACATCACTGCAGTTCTTAATATATTAAACCTTAAGTGGTAGAAAATGTAAAGACTGGGTTTTCTGATGAAAGTATGGAATTAGTCAACTTCTGATTCCCAGTGGAAAGATGCAGTAGATTTGAGATGTTGATATTCTGTAGAACCCATTTGCTTGCTAATTATTTCTAGATGAGATTCCTTGCAAATTTGGTTTCTGCAGGTAACATATGACACTGGCAACCTATGGCAATTTAATTAATTGTTGTTTCATTATACCCTCCAAAACTGCAACAGAGGATCTCACTGTGCTGCTGAAGTCAATGTATGATGTACACTACTATAACTTTGTGAAAATGTGGAACTGTGACAACCCGCGTTCTGACTCAGCTTATTTGTATGACTACATTTAAGGATAAGATATCAAAGCTTTTTTTCATAAAACTATGCACCTTGAGAGCAGTAGAAGGGCTATGTATATTCAGGCTTATCACAAACTTCTTTTCAGCGCAGATCACTGAACCTGCAGTAATAAATGAGCACTTGTGACAATATGTATATTCGTGTAGGTCTGTGTAAAATGATCAGTTTCAAAGCAGAAGTAGACAAAGTGGAAATATTTGATGCTATTTACTTGGCATAATAATGTACAAAAAAAGAGAACAAACAAATAAATGCTTTTAGTATAGTGAGAATAAAATATTTGCTGATGTTCAGAAAGCAGGGACTTAAACTAGATAAGGAAAAAAGAAAGATTGCAGTCATGAAATAGAAATAGACCAAACCACCTTTATCATCTGTATGAAACTCTTTCCTCTATGGCTTATCTGTATCATAGAACCAAATGGGCCCTGCCAAGAAGGAAAACTTCCAATTCTACCACATCTTTTTAGCAGTGTAATATTATATCTATACTTTGGCCATAGTCAAACGGCATTTAAAGATACTGTAAAGATAAAATGTTAAATATATTTACTTTTCTTGTGTAAACACAAGAAAGACTTTTTCAAGAGCATTAAATGCATTGTGTTGGAGAGATCACCTTTGAGTACAATGTGCACTTTCCATTCTACATCAGGGATGAACAGATGCTGCAGCTGTGAATAACACAATAACCTGTACCTTGCTCTTTTTTGATATTTTGCTTGTCTTGAATTTGGTTAAAGATAGTCCTCAAATTAGACTTAAAATCTCTGAAAAATAAAAGAATTTTGGAAGGATCTAAAAGGATTTTTTGCAAATAGATTAAAAATATATATTTTGTATCACTTCAAAGAATTGCAGAGTCACAGAATCATTTAGGTTGGAAAAGATCTCTCAGGTCAGCAAGGCCAAACTTTGATCACCACCTTGTCAACTACACCATAGAAGTAAGTGACACATCCAGTCATTTAGTGAATACTTCCATACTGTGTCTTAAAAGAAAATAAAATTCCACAAAAGCTTATTCTTACCAGGAAAAGGAAAAGGAAAAGGGAAAAGGAAAAAGGAAAAGGAAAGGGAAAAGGAAAAAAGCAAATCTGTTTGAATCTGCAGATACAAGTATTCATATTTTTTGACATACAGTATTTTCCTGAAAGCTGATGGGACTGTTTAAGGCATTACCATCAGTATTTTTCTTCCATAATCCTAATCATTATAAATTAAAACCTTTTACTCTTCAAGTCCCATTTTATTATTCAAAGAAACTGGCTTAGTTATTCACAAACATGTAGGATAAATATATTTAAAGAACCTTTCAGAAAAGCAACTGTTCTTGTTTCTGTGGTTTAGGCTTTGCTAGTGAAAAGACAGCATTAGTCTCTCTATCCTTTTCTCATTTTTCACAATGTTTTTTATTGATTTTATTACAAGGCTCTGGATAATTATGCTAATATATTTGTGTGATCACAATAGTATTCTGAAGGAATTAAGTAAAACCATGGAAAATATCTGTCTTCAAGATACTAGGTGTAGCAAAAAAGCAAAGGCAATGAGAAAGACAATCTGAATTCACATTGTCAAAGGCACTAGTTTACGATCTGTAAGAAAAACTTGCTTTCAAGTGGAACATTATCATTTTGAAATCATACTTGTCCAAGCAGATTACCTTCTATTCATGGCCTGGCTGTCGGGGTAGATCAGGAGAGGGCAGTTGAGGATGTCAACCTTGACTTCGCCAAGGCTTTTGATCCCGTCTTCCAAAACAACCTCACAGGTAGGCTCAGCAAGCGTGGGTCAGATGAATGGACAGTGAGGTGGATCTGCCTGACTGGCAGAGCTCGTGGCTGGTTGTGGAGTCCAGCTGGAGGCCCATAGCAGTGTTCCCCAGGGGTCAGTTCTGGGTACAGTGTTGTTCAGCTCATGTATCAATGACCTGGATGAAGGGACAGAATTGCCCTCAGCAAGTTTACAGATGACCCAAAACTGGGAGAAATGGCTGATACCCCAGAGAGCTGTGCTGCCATTCAGAGTAAACGAGGACTGGATTGAGAGTTGGGCGGAGAGGAACCTAGTGAATTCTGACAAAAGCCACTGCATGGTCCTGCACCCGGGGAAGAATAACCCTCACACCAGCACAGGCTAGGGGCTGACCTGCTGGGAAGGAGCTCTGCAGAGAAGAACCTGGGCATCATGGTGGACAGCAAGCTGTCCATGAGCCAGCAGTGTGGCCTTGTGGCCAAGAAGGCCAATGGTGTCCTGAGGTCCATTAGGAAGAGCAGTGACAACATGCTGAGGGAGGAGATATTGCCCATTTACTCTGTACTTCATACTTTACTCTGAGCCTTTGCCTGGAATACTTTGTCTGGTTCTGAGCTGTCCAGATCAAGAAAGACAAGGAAGTACTGGCGAGGGTTCAGCGGAGAGGTACCAAGATTAGTGGGGGACTGGAGCATCATCTCTTATGAGGAAAGGCTGAGGAAACTGGGTCAGTTTAGCCTGGAGAAGATGTGACTGAACACGGATCTTATCATTGTGTACAAATATCTTAAGGGCAATGTCAAGAGGATGGGTCTTCAGTGGTGTCCAGTGACAAGACAAGGGACAATGGGCACAAACTGAAATACAGAAAGTTCCATCTGAATATGAGGAAAACCTTGTCTTTTTTTTTTTTTGGAAGATGATCGAGCACTGGAACAAGCTACCCATATATGTTGTGGAGTCTCTTTGTCTGTAAGATATTCATAACCCACCTAGATGTGATTTTGTGAGGTCTGCTCTAGACTGATCTGCTTTAGCAGGGCATGTTGCACTGGATGTTTCCAGAGGTCTTTTCCAACCCCAGGTATTCTGTGATTTTTAACAGACCTGTTCAGAACACTCAAGTTTGCAACTAATGCATGTTTCTGACAGATTCAGTGGAAGTTTATGAAATGTGAATCAGGTTCTGTATTTCACAGGAGGTTTATTGAGATGAAAAGGTAATTAGATTATTTGGTCTCATTGCTGTAATTCTTTCCATCCTGTAAGTACCACATTGCAAGTCTTAACATTAAGCAGCCAGTAAGAAATAGCATTTATAGATGTTAAGTGACAGAATGTACTGATGAAGAAATATTTTGTCTATTATTGTCTGTTGCTGCTAAAAAGTACAGAGGAAAGAAGAAAATGTACTTTCAAGTAGAAGATTAGCTTGCAGGTTTCTGTAGAAGATGATCAGCTCTTTACCAGTTATTATTGATGGAGTATCACTCTCTTTAAAATTTATCATTAGTACTTAAACCAGAGAATTCTAAAAGTTGAGGATATAGACAGGGTTTCTTCAATAGATCACAAGCTGTCCTAAGCTATTTTTATGTCTCACATGACCTATCAGGTATCTATGGAGCGATATTAATTCATTTCTGCTGTCCAAAATCTGCTTCTGTCAGCATAGTGACACCTCCAGTACAGTTATATCAATCAGGAGCATTAGCTTAATAGCATAAGGATAAAGTCTGAAAGGCCAACATATCAAATGCAATATGCATGATTAATCTTACTAATAAGGAATTATTCTATAAATATATTTGTAGAAGCAGAAGAACTGGAAATGTTTAAATATGTTAATCAATAAAGAAGTACCATATGAACACATACATCTTGGTCTTTGATTACCATAGCTTAATGCTCAAAATAGTCTTATGCAGAAGTCTGTTCACAAAAAGTACCACAAGTACTCCCATTCTCAACAATTTAAAAATAAATCTTATTACCTTCATTCTCTACTGATTTGCTGGAATGCTCTTTTCAGTTTGCAGACCTAAGAAATATACTTTCTACATAAAGCCAAAAATGTATTCCTATCCAAAATCAAATCAAAACACCTAATCAAAGAATTGCTGTTTTTACAGATGTGAAGATGTCATGTTTACAGAGAAAAAAAGAACACTATTACGGAAGGACTGTTTGAAAGAATAGTTACAACTTCTAACACACAGTTCTTTGTGAGTGATAGTAGGATCTATACTAAATTTTTTAGTGGCTATGCAGTCCTTCTGCTGATGACAGGGAGATGAGTGGATATTCTCTACTTCAATTTTGAGCAAGGCTTTTGACACTATCTCTCTGTGCTTGACTATCCTGATCTCCTTTTATGACCAGATGACCAGCCCTGGATGAGGAAAAGACCATGGATGTAACCAACCTGGACTACAGCAAAGACTCCGATATCGTCTCCCACAGCATTTCCTGGTGGAGCTGGCTTGGATCAGTGCACTCTTTGCTAGGTTAAGAACTGTCTAGATGGGCAGGCCCAGAGATTGGTCATGAAAAGAGTTACATCCAGCTGTTGACTGGTCACAAGTAGTGCTCCCTAAGGCTGAATCCTGGGGCCAGTTCTGTGTAGTATCTTTACTGATGATCTGGGTGAGAGGATCACACTCAGCAAGTTCACAGAGGACACTAAATTGGGACAGAGTGTTGATCTGCTGGCGGGTAAGAAGATTCTACAGAGGGATCTGGACAGGCTGAATTGGTACAAGGCATAAGGTTCAATATAGAGAACTGCTGGGTCCTGCTCTGGGGTGACATCAACTCCAGGAAGTGCTTGGGGCAGAGTGGCTGGAAAGC
>VZTZ01020145.1:138942-166139 GCA_013400955.1 Drymodes brunneopygia | reverse complement strand
CACAGAAGGGCAATAAAGCTGCTGAAGGGTTTAAAGAGTGGCTGAGGGAGCTGGGGTTGTTTCACCTGGAAAAAAGGAGTCTCAGGGGAGACCTTATCACCCTCCACAACTGCCTGAAAGGAGGTTGAATCAGGTGGGAGGTCAGCCTCTCTTCCCAAGTAACCAGTGACAGAAAAAGAGGAAATGGCTTCAAGCTGAGCCAGGGGAGGTCCAAGCTGGGCATCAGGAAGAATTTCTTAACTGAAAGAGTGATTAAGCATTGAAACAGACTGCCCAGGGAGCTGGTGGCTTCAGCATTCCTGGAAGTGTTCAAAACATTATTAGATATGGCACTCAGTGCTATGGTTTAGGTACCATAGTGGTATTCAGTCAAAGGCTGGATACAATTATCTTGGAGGTCTTTTCCAACCTATGATTCTGTGATTCTCGCAACATTCTCATAGGTAAACCCAGGAAATGTGGACAGTGAGGTGATTTGAGAACTGGTTTAACAGCAGATCCCAGAGGCTAATAATCAGTGGCATAGAGCCTTATTGGGCGCCTCTCACCAGCGGTGTCCCAAAAGGTTCAATACTGTCTCCAGAAATGCTTAATTTATTTAAAAATTACACTTCATGATTCTTTCTCACAAAGAGTGACATTAGTGTTACAGCTTATTTTACCTAAGTTGTTTCTTTTTTTCTAGAAAAAATCAGCCCAAAGATTTTGAACTATTTGTAAATAATTAGAAGACAATATGTAATCCATAGTAAAATCTGAGAATTGTTTAAAAACAGACATGGTGGATTAACAAACTGCTAGCCCTTCTATACTAAAGAGAAGCAGTGGATGTCATGTGTCATAGAATAGAATAATAGAATGGTTTTGGTTGGGAGTTTAAAGATCATTTAGTTCCATTGGACTGGGACATCTTCCACTAGACCAGGTTGCTCAGTGCCCCACCCAGCCTTGAACATGGCTTGAACATGTCCAAAGAAGGGGCATTCACAGCTTCTCTGGGCAATCTATTCCAGTGCCTCATCACCGCAGAATTTTTTACCAATACCTAATTTAAACTGCTCTCATTTTAAACCCATTCCCCCTTGTCCTGTCACTATATCTTCTTATACAAAGCCTCTCTCCACCTTTCTTGTAGGTTCCCTTCAGGTACTGGAAGGTCACAATTAGGTCACCCCAATGCCTTCTCTTTTCCAGGCTGAACAATCCCAATTTCCTTAACCTGTTCTCATAGGAGAGGTGTTCCCTCTCTAATAATTTTGGTGGCCTCCTCTGGACTCTCTCCAACGGCTCCCCATCCTGGGCATCCAAGAGCTGGACGCAGCACTGCAGGTGGGGTCTCACCAGAGCAGAGCAGAGGGGCAGAATTCCCTCCCTGCTTCTGCTGCCCACACTGCTCTGGATGCAGCCCAGGACACGTTTGGCTTTCTGGGCTGTGAGTGCTCATGGCTGGGTCATGTCCAGCTTTTCATCTACCAGCACCCCCAAGTCCTTCTGGGCAGGGCTGCTCTGATCTCTTCATCCCCCAGCCTGTGCTGGTATCAGGGGTTGCCCCAAACCAGGTGCAGTACCCTGCACTTGGTCTCTAAACCTCACGAGATTCCTATGGGCCCACTTCTCAAGCTTGTCCAGATCTCTCTGGATGACATCACGTCATGCAGGTGTGTCAACTGCACTACTCAGCTTGGCGTCTTTATTGTTTGTTAGTCATTCTGATGCTGTGTCATGAGAAAGAGAAATATGACCTTCAGGTAATAACTGTAAAATGTATAGAAAAGGATAATACAGGAGAATCATATTAGATGGTTTGATGTCAAACATCAAACGATATAATATTAGATATAATAATATTAGACATAATAATGTCTACTGATTAGACATTATTATGTCTAATAATACTTGGTATTTCATCAACAAGCTGAATAATGAAGAATACATTTTCTAAATGTGTAAGTAGCATGCAGGAAATGTTTCAAGTATGCTGAAATTTGAATGGATGTTGGAATGTGAGTAGGTTGGAAAATACTGAATGAATTCAAATATGAATAAAGGTGTATAAATAAAAACTTGGGCATAGTCAACTCTATCCATTTAAGGTGGGAAACAACCTTGTAAAACAGTCTAATCTATTCTATTCCATTATAAATTTTTAAGAAGAAGGAATGGATTTACTATCTGTAGTCTAAAACTGGTTCACTGAGTAGCTAGACAGTGTGTTTCCTAATCGTACTTGATCTGCGTGTCATTTGTATCAAACTCTTACAGATGCATCCTGAAATAATGAAGATAGGAGGTGCCAGTATTTTTTCATGGAAAAAAAGCCAAACAACAAAAAAAAGGATTAACCTTTTTTTTTCCTTCTCACTTTTCACTAACTTACTTCAACTTCCACCATTTATCATTCTTATAGTCAATTTTTTTCACTATACTGGCATCCTGCTGAGACTGAGGTCTAGGGGTGTTAGACTGCAGAAACATAAGACAGAGAGACCATTTGCTCTATAAGACAGGAACTAAAAAACTTTGTGTAAAGTAGAAGATATTTCGTAAAAATCCTTTTCTGCAAAAGTATTGTAGATCAATATCAAATGTATATTAACTGTAGAAATTTTGTAGAGGTCTGTTCTGTTTGGTTTAAAACTTGCTGAAATTCTTGGTAAATTACTATTGACTTTCCTATGACAGTGGGATTGATGAAATTTACAGGTTCTTCCATCAAAATTCTGACCGAGAATTCCTGTTGTAACAATGTGTGAGTACATGGTATTCAAACTTCAAGTTTCACAAATTAGTTTGGAAAACTGAGTTGGGTTTTGGGGAGGAAGTTTCCTATGCCTCATTCTTTGAGAAAGGTTATTTTTATCTCTGTCTTAATATTATCTTCTTACCTAGTGTGATTAATAACTAGCAATTATTAGCAATTACATCATCTTAGAGAGTCTTTTAATCTGATTATTTTAACAGACTCTTTTCTCAAATGCCTTTGTGAACTCCACTTCTGAGATACCTCTGTAAAACTTAAGTTTCTGTACATACACCATTAAGTTTGCTTGGTGCTGTCATGTTAACTACTGTTTCTGGCCTTCCTTAATATATTAGAAGCAGTCTGTGTATTATGATTTGTCAAGTTCAACATACAAAACCTATGGTTTCCAGCTTAAATAATAGAAAATGATCCTACAAAAATTGTTCAGATCGCATTTAACAGGAACATGGTTTCCATATTCAGATAAAACAATTATTTAGCTAAAACACCCTTTTGATTGATTACTGTTGACACCCAAAATATGCAAATTCCTGAATTAGGCTGGTGGGTCCTTTTGACAATTCTATAGAGGCAAGGGTTGTTGTCATATTTTAATGGGATATATATTTTCTTCTCTCTAACATTTCATGACATGCCCTTCTACCTACTATCCTACAATGGCACCCTTTTGTTCTAAAAGATGAAAGTTCTTAGGGTTAGATCCTACCTCTGTTAAATCCACATGCAAAAACATACAGCAGTGCAATGAAAGCTGAGATCTGTCACTATTATTAGGTTCTTCTTCTTTGGAAATCAGATGAATGAACTAATCTATTTTCACAGTGTATTGGACAAATCCTCACATAAACGATTTTGTGATTATGTCAAAGGCTTTGTAAGTCAAAGGACTCTTGTATAACACCTGTCCTACTAGGAAATCTGTCCTCTAATTGTGGCAGATAAGCTAAAGTAAAAACACAATACTTAACACTTTTGCAGACTTCCTGGGAGTGTTTGCTCCTTTAATAAAAAAAAAACAAGGTAGACAAAGAGAATTAAAATGACCTTGCCTCTTTGAATTAGTGAGGGTTGGTGTGTGCAAACATTAAATCAATGGCTGGCATCAGCCCTGCTCAGCTGTAGCAAGATCTGTAGTAGTCCACTCATAATTTGAGTTGTAAAGTATTTGTCTTTTACAGCATCCAACACCACTTCTATCCTCCTTGGTACCCACTGTGCTAACACCTGTCTCAGCTAGGACTTCTGTTTGAAGGTGGTTTAATGATTTGGCAGTTGTGCTGCACAGATACACACTGTAAATAATAGATTCCTGCAAGACCTCGGGGCTCTTGCTCTCCCCATCAGTGTAATGATTGCAAAAAATACATGGCACTTTATTTTTTAAACTGCTTCTGGGAAAAACAGCATGCACACATTTTAGTTAAACTGTGGGTTTTTATTTGTTTGTTTGTTTCCTTGCTTATTTGTTTTAAAAACAGATTTCAGATAATACCTGCTAGATGTTAAAAAAAGTATACTTAAGTCCATATGCAACAAAGAACCTTTCCTATATAAATCTTAGTTAAAGGCTTTTTCACTCAGTTTAAAATAAGTCATATGTTTAATATGTCTCCAAAAGTGTAATTTCATATTCAGATCCTACAGTATCAATTCCCTTTATTGAACTCATAGGTGTGTAATAATAGCATTAATTCCAGTTTCTCCCATGTTTTTGCACAGGATCTTACCTAGAAGTATGGAGGTTTTTTTGGTTTGTTTGGTGTACTTTTTGTTTGTTTGTTGGCTTGTTTGGAGGTGTTGGTTTGTTTATTTTCTGGGGTTTCGTTTGGGTTTTGTTTTTCTGGTTGGTTGGTTGGTTGGTTGGTTTTTGATTTGGTGGGGTTTTGGGTTTTGGGGTTTTTTTGGGTTTTTTTTTGGTGGGGGGGGGAAGGGGGATAGGGAAGGGTGGTACTTATTTACTTTCAGAGAAAAGAAGAGTGATTGAAAAGAAAGTTGCCTAATGGAATGGAAACAGATGCAAATAATTGACCACTTGTGGGGAAGAGAGGGGGGATAAAATTACAGTCAGCACACATCTTATGAGGGGATGAAAATGGAGGAAGGAAGGGTGTGGACAGTTACAGACACAATTATAACAACAACAACAACAACAATGATGACAACAACAACAACAACAACAACGATAATAATAATAATAATAATAGCAATAGAAAAATACAGGGAGAAAATGAGATTGCTACTCCCTGAATGGAGTGTGGTCAGCACGCCCAACCTTCCACGCTAAGGAGGCCTAAATGGAGGGTAGAGTGGAGTGGAGACATCGCAGCAAGCCTCTGTTAAAATCTTTGCTAGAGGGAGAACTTGATGGTACCTTGTAACTGATAAGCTACATAGCAGCCGTCAACAGAGGGAGAAAGAAGATTTCTTGCTGTTGAACCAGCAACCATGCCAAGATCACAGATGCTCACTCCACCCCCAAAGGCTACCTCCAGCGTAACACTGACATTACCTATCTCCAAGGTACAAGTACCCCCCACTGAACATGACGTATTACTAGAATCATTTGATCTGCACCTACACATAAAAATGAATATAAAAGTAAGTCAAAAATTGGAAGAAGATAGAGAAAACTCAATTGTAGGTTAACAGGCTGAACCTGCCTTCTCCCCCATAGAGAAAATCACTGGGTAAGAACCATCATGAACCATGGGTAAGAACCATGCAGAATGAACGATCATTTTGAGATAGCTTTTGTTGGGGAGTAGGCCTTGTTAATATATTGCTTTGATCACGCTTCTGCAACCAGATACTATCACTGGCAATCTTCAAACCTTAATGTGTCCCTGTTTTCTATTATATTAATAAAGAGTGTTATTCCATAAACTGTTACATGTGAGTCCTTCAAGGACACTAACAGTTGCTGGCAGTGGGTAACAGTTGATTGCAGCAGTCCAAAAAGAGGATTGTCTCATGTTGTTAGTGTGTGTTGGATTTGCACTGAAAATTAAAGGTGTGGAGACCTGGGAGTGGGTCTTTCTGCTTGCATCTGACCCTGAAAGTGTTAGTCAAACTGCCCTCCAGTCCAGAAGACTGTTCAGTGAAAGGTCCCCATAATGGAACACTGACAGACAAAGGTCCTGACTAACCTGGGACACTGGTAGACTAATCAAACACAAAGGGGTTGGGAAAATCTCCCATTTCATGTGATACAAAATTGGTATAGTCAGCAGGCTTGCCATGGATAGATTGCTGCAGAAACATAATTGTGCCCCTTCCAAACTGGGAAGGAGTGGGCTCAAAAAGTTTTGGAAGGAAGAATAAAAAGTGATGGAATGCATTGAAAAATGTCAAACTGAGCAAAGCTCTAAGAAAGTGTGTAGCACACATTTCCTTTGCAGGTATTTGTCACTGGGTGTTGAACCCACAAAAAGGGATACATACACAAATGAATCTGTATGTTTGCATATTAGATACTTTGTACCAAGAAGTTGGAAATTATTTCTTGAGTACTGAAACCTCTCTATTTTTTTTTTTAGCATTACTATTACTCTTTTCATTTTTGTCCTTGCAATGTTTCTTTAGGTAGGAAAGTATCATTTGAGTTTGTATGCACATATGTATTAACTTCAGAAGTTCAATTTTGTCCTCAAGGTCTTGCAACAGGTGATTTTTATCTCAATTTCAGCTTCTTCCCACAATTCTTGCACTATATTATTGTTCCTCCCTCTCCTCTCTGTTCTGTTTCTTCTATTAAACTGCTTCCCATTTTTGAAGAAGTTTCCACCTTGTAAACCAGGAACAATCAATGGTTTGCTTCAACAATCACTGTAATTGTCATCTTTGCAGTCTATTAACACGTCAATTTAGTCTCCATAGTGATTAGATTGAAGATACAGAGGTATACATATGTGGTTACATATTTCTTTCTGATTTAAGAATCACACTGAAGTGTGTCTGTTTGAGGATGACATATACACTCAAAATACCTGATATACACTGGAAAGTAGAGAGCAGTAAACTTCTCTGTCAAAGCAAATCAAAACAATGATCATGTCTTATTCTCCTTCTCTGTATTCGCTATATCAATAAGTGAAAAAAAAAATCCAGAGGAAATAAATAGTGAGTTATTTAGTATTTCTCACGCTTATTCACTTATTCTTCCAAACAACTTTGCACTTTTTTTCTAAGAACGAGGGATTTTTCCTCAAAATGAAAATATTAAAGGCAGTTTCACCTCCTCCATCCCATCCTTTAATAATAAAATAGCAAGAAAGTTTGTGGATGAATGGATAGAATATAAATGATTTATTAAAAGTCATAAATACACAACATGTAATTCAAGAGACACTGCGCAAGAATCTATATAATTTAGCATAATGTGATCACCTGCATATAAATAATACCAAAATGATCAAGAGGAGACAGAAATAAAGTGGACAGCTACTTTCAACTTAACAAGAGGAAATGCTAGAAAATTATAACAAAGGCTATTTTGTCTCTGGTCCTTGAAATTGTGCTTATAGATTGTTTTAATATAATTTAAAGTAAAATCTGATATATAATTTCTGTTAAGAGACATGAATTTAGCTTTTCTTGAAATATCTAGGTTGTTAGACCCTGTGTTTATAATGCCTAATAGTGTGCCTCACTCTTCTGAGTCTCTTTCTGACCAAAAGAGTCATAAAATAATACTGATGCAGGCATGTTTGCTTATCGTAAACCTAATGTCTTCAAAGTGCTACATTGCAATTTAGTATTCTTACAAAAGAAGCCATTTGGAGACTTATGATCTTTTTTTTACCAGCTGCTGTCTGCAATAATTGAGATGATATTCTACACGTCAGAAAATTTTGTGGGCTTTAGCATCTCATAGGAAAAGTTTAGATTCTAAATCAGTAAGGTTATTTAAGTCCCTGTGTGTCCTTGAGGGACAAAATAACACTCCTCTTGAAGTGACTTGGAATACTTTCATGATTAAAAATATACTGAAGTGCTTTTCTATCCAAGAATCCTGAACTGTAGCCTTTCTGTGGAAGAGAACAAACCTTTAAATTGCTGTCAGAGAAAATCTGACTTTGTATCAGACCTTTTACTGATACTGCATTCAAACTAAATCCTGTGATTGTTTTGGAATATAAGGAATCTTACAATTAAACAACATTGTAATAATAGAAAAATCACATAAATCAGAGCTTGCATTTAGAGAATCACAGAATCAGCTAGGTTGGAAAAGATCTTTGAGACCACCAAGTCAAACCTATGAATGCCACCTCATCAACTACACCACAGCACTAAAGTGCCACATCCGATTTTTTCTTAAATGCCTCCTGGGACCATCTTCCAATTCCCAATCACTCTTTCTGTGAACAGCTTCTTCCTAATGTTCAGCCTAAACTTCCTCTGGTGCAGCTTAAGCCTGTGTCCTCTTATCCTGTCACAACCAGTTGCCTGTGAGAAGAGGCTGACCCCGACCTGGTTACAGCCTCCTTTCAGGCAGCTCTTGAGAGTGGTAAGGTCTCCTCTGAACCTCCTCCTCTCCAGGCTAAACAACCTCAGCTCCCTCAGCTGCTCCTCACAGGACTTGTGCTCCAGACTTGCTGCCCTTCTCCAGACAGGCTGGAGCATCTCAACATCCCTCCCAAGGTGGGGGACCCAGAACTAGATACTGAACTCCAGGTGTGGCCTAACTTCTGCCAAGTATTTTCATGGTGCTGCCAGCCACCCTATTCCTGATAAAGGCAAGGAAAAATGCTACAAATATTAACTCTATGACATGGACATTAGGGCTGCAAATGCTTGCTCAGACACATAACTGTCAAAAAAAAAGACACATAACTGTAGTCAAGTGAAAACTCAGGATGTTTCATATAAATCATTTTTTTAACTTTAAGCCACATTTAATTTTTAAAGAACTGTTTCTAAATATGCATCTAAAAGAGACCTACTTAGTTTCAGATCAAACTAAATATTCCATTTCATCCCAAATAATTTTGACCACTGAAACTGTTTTATTGTCTGGATAAAGAACTCTCATGATATCTCACTGTCAGAGACTGGCAGGATTGATGTCTCAAGATATTTTGGGATGCATGTGTGTGGGGGAGAGGGGCAGGTCTCGCCCTGTCAAGACAGTGAACTGTCCCACACACCCCCCAGCCCTAGAGGCTGGGATACCTGCAGTGCCTGCAGTCATTGCCACACAGGAGGCAGGGCTCTACTCTTCCCTAGCCCAGCTTCTGAATGGCCAAATGACCAGAAGTCCCACCTGCGGAGTGGGCCATGAGGTCTGAGGAGTATTTAAGGGCAAGCAGGCACCCATTATATTTTTCTTCACCCTACCTTCCTTTTGGAATTTCTGTCTGAACACCACTGGAACCCAGAAGTTGGTAGCTATGTGTGTGTTTTTCTGCATCTTTTCTGTCTTTCTCTCCTTCTCCTTATTCCCTCTTCTTGGAATAATTTGGGTAACTTAACATCAAATGGGTTTAAAGTTTGCTAAGTTGAATGACCCAAGTCAATGCTGGGAGAAGTGTTAGGACGTTGTACTAAACCTTCTGCAAAGTTCCTTGATTTTCTAATGTTTGCTGGTAAAGCTGGTTTGACTTCTTGCGAACATCTTGTTAGTATTTCTCCTGTGCCTCCAACTTAGAGTCCATGAAGCACTGAAAACCCTTTCAAAATTCTTACTGAGCAAGTTGATTGGGGCTTTACACTCACTTTTTTAAGATCTTAGGCCTTTCTTTTACATCTTTCACAAATTTACTTAAATATAATTTTAAGCCGTACCAGGCACAGCACATTGAATCACCTAAAACACAGCTTAAGTAAATTTTTGCAGAGGTAGTTTTTTGCTTATTTGTGTAGCATGTTGTCCGTTCTGGGCATTTCCTCAACCATAGCCTTGTGATCAATTGGCTTAAAAACCAAAAGTCTGCTCGACTTTTTTTTCTGTTCCAAAAGACAATTTGACTTAACAAATAGATTAGTTTGCTGAAGAAGGCCTGAAGAATTTGGTGATACATAGGGCATATAGAAGATAAAGCATATACAGTACTTATAAGCATTGACAGTCTGGGCTAGGTTCAGGGGGGCCACTGAGAAAGTAAGATTGAAGTCCTTATCCTTTGTGAAGAGGCCAAGGCACGAGGCTGGCTCAAATAGGAGAAGGGATATCCTTGGGAGCATCCCTGGCACTGACTGGAAGGGATGGGAGGGGATGGAGTAGAAAAAGGCAAAGCTTTTCTCAGCAGTGCATGATGAGAGGGCCAGATGTTGTGGTACAACTTGAAACGTGGAATTCTTGGGGTGGGGATAACAAGAAGCCTTTCCCCAATGCAGACAGTCCAGAGGTGAAGCCAGAGTCTAGGGACATTAGTCCACCTTTCACCTGGGAACTTTCACATCTTGACCAGGTTAAGAGCGAGCAGCCCACATTTGATCCTGCTCTGGGCACTCCTGGTCTCCTGGTCCCTGCCAGTGTGAATTGTCATGTGATCCTGTGATAATTTCATAATTTACTAAAATTGTGGGTATAAATCATATTATATATAATTTAGTCTAATGGATTTAGGGTTTGGACAATCTATGCACTAATAGATGAAAAACTCACTTTTTAATTCTTTTTAAGTTTAACTTTCAGAAAATCACAATTGACAATGTGTTTCAGAAATGCAAGGAGTTGGATAAACTGGCTGTGATTCTACAAAAAGTCATGGGGAAAAAAAATGGTCAAAACCAAGTCTACTTCAGCAAATAGAAGGTTATACAACATTAATCTTCTGTGGTGGATGGCTTCTTCCCAGATGGAATTCAAAAGATTAATGAGAAGGCAGTGTTCTTTCTTCACTTAAAATCAGCTGCCACGTAAGTACAACAAAAACGATGAAATACAAATAGTGATTTCCTTGTTTGTTTTGGTTTCTTTTTTCATCTTCCTCACATATATTGGCACGGTTCATGGAATAGTTCTGAAAATATTTTCATTTCAGTGTGCTTTGTATAATGGAGAATCATAGCATTGTAGCATCATGGAATCTGAATTGTTTGGGTTGGAAGGGGTCTATTAAGATCATCTAGTCCCAATCCCTCTGCCATGGATCATTCAATAGATTAGGTTTCTCAAAGACCCAGTCAACCTGATCTTGAACACCTTCAATGAGGCAGCATCAACAACATCTCTGAGCAACCTGATGCACTGTTTCACCATCCTTATAATAAAAAAAAAAAAAATACTCTTTAGGTCCAGTCTAAAGCTACCATCTTTCAGTCTTAAAATGTTGCCCCTTTTTCTGTCAGTACAGGCCCTGGTCTTTCTCCATTTTCCTTAAAAGTCCCCTTTATATATTGAAAGCCTGCAATAAGGTCTCTGTGAAGCCTTCTCTTCTCCAGCATGAGCAACCCCAACTCCATCAGTCTTTCTTCCCAGAAAAAGTGTTCTAACCCTCTGATCAGTTTTACAGCCTTTTTTGGACCCACTCTGGCAGGTCCACATCTCTCTTTTGCTGAGAACTTCAGCAGTGGACAGAGAACTCTAGATGAGGGCTCAGGAGAGCAGAGTAGAGGGGCAGAATCACCTCCCCCAACCTGCTGGCTACACTTTTTCTGGGATAGAATAATTTTTCTGGGCTGCAAGAACACACTGCCAGCTTATGCCAGATTTTACATCCACCATCCCCAAGCCCTTCTCCCCAAGGCTGCTCTGAAGCCATTAACCTCCCAGTCTGTACTGATATTGGGTGTTGCCCCAACACAGGCACGAGACCTTGTACTTGGCCTTGTTGAACTTCGTGAGGTTTACACAGGACCACATCTCTGGCCTCTCAGGGTCCCTCTGGATGGCATTGCTTTCCCCAGGTGTGCTCAATACCACTCAGTGCCAATTTTGCAGTGTCATCAGCAAAATTACTGAAGGTGCGTTTGATCCCACTGTCTGTGTTACTAACAAAGGTGCTGATAGTACTTCTCCCTGTACAGCGTCCCCCTGAGGAAGGCCACTCATCACCAAACCTCCACCTGGATATTAACCATTGACTGCAGCTCTTTGAGAGCAGCCACTCATCCAGCTTCTTACCCATGTAATAGTCTATCTCCTAAATGCATATCTTGCAAATTCAGAAACCATAATATTGTGAGTGATGGGACCATGTCAAAGCCTTGCAGAAGTAAAAACATGACACCAGTTACCCCTATCCACTGGTGCAGTCACTCAATTGTAGAAGGCCAACAGCCTTCACAAAAGGCAAATTGTGCCTGACTAAGCTGTCCCAGTGTGGAAGGTCACATCATGTAACTGTGTCTCCTTACCTCCCTGTCACCCATACACATACACCCATACAACCTGGTAGAGCTTTCAGAAGGATCTGCTCCATAACATAGCAGACTCAGAGGTGAGGCTGACTTCTGACTGAAGTAACATGCTGGTGTCTGAAAATGTTTTTTTCTTTTAGTACAAGATTGTTCTGACTGTGACCACATAGACATCTTCCCCTTCTTTATATGCCATCCTTTCACAATTATTATGTATCTCTAATTGTATTCCCATTTTAGTATGAGTATTATTTTGTAGCCTCTTCATTTGTTTTCAGCTTAAAGTTAAGATCATTGTGCTTACATTCCAAGTTGGCAGGACCATCAGTTGTTTGTATAATTAATTAAGCCTTTTTTTTTTAACTCAAGCCCAACAGATCTTACTGAATTAAATTGCCACTCAATCACAGAGAAAATTCTTCCTGAAATTAAAATCCTGTTCTGCAAAGACAAACAAATCTTCAGCTGTTTCCTTAGATTGCTCTTGTGTCTGTCCCTGCCACTCTTAAAACAAGAAAACTGGAATTTCTTGTTCACAAATCAGTGATTTTGTTGGGTTTTTTAGATAAACACCTTTCAAATTGAAATACTCCTGTCTGGCACTAACAGATTAAATGCTATATGACAGAGAAAGCATCTCAGAGATTGCTGCTATATTTCTGAACTATTCTGTAGGAGTAAATCAACTGAGACAAGTACTGGTATAATGTGGGGAAGGAAAAGTTTACATATCTTTACATTTGTTTTGCTGTATGGTTATAGACATCAATATTATAATCAGGAAAAGGAATGGTCAGTGTATATAATTTACATTACTTTGAATAATACCCAAGAATTGTGATTCATTTCTCATGAGATGTACAAGTGAAATTAGCAATTTATGTACTTATAAAATTTACAGAATTATTTCAAGCTGAAAGCCATTCTTCCTTTCCTAGTTTGGTTCTTGCTATGGTGCTGGTCCCTCCTGAATAATGCAGAAGCATTATTGTGGACATGAGTCAATCATTTTGAAAATTGGAAAAAGTGCACTGTTAGTGGGATAGGTGGGGAAAATCTACTGTAGCTTCATAGAACATGCCAAAACAAGGTTTCATTGATTTCAGTGATCCCACCACTCCTCTAACTCATTGACTTCAATTGGAGTTTTGCTTCACTAAGGATTTTGTGATCAGATACTTCATTTGGGCAAAATGGATCCATTTTTCAAATTGTCACTGTGTGCTTTGGAAGGTCAAAGCTGTATTTTATGTATGCCAAACTAAAGAAGACTAGAGCTGTGGGAAAGAAAGTGACAATGAGAACAAGAAAGACAGATCAGAAGGGAGGTAGAAAGGGCGCGCCTACTTCCTTTTCCCTTTGAGGTCTTTGGGAAGATGTTACCAGGGATCCACTTGGTTTGTTTTCACACATTACTACTCCTGATATTTAATGTTTTGGAGATAGTAGAGAAAGACAATGGCTTTATTTTGCTGCTTTGCCAGCTTTAACAATTATTTTTCTGTTAATGATTAAGCCTTATTCATCTTGAGCCTGAAAGTGTGGTAAGGGTAAATCATTACCCTTAGCTCACAACTTTTGAAGAGTTTTGACACGTTTTCTGATTGTGGTTGTCAAATCTGGCATGCTGACAGTGCCAAGCCTTCCAGAGCTCCATGCCCACTGGCTGAAGGAGAAAGCTGGTGAGGCTGAATACGTAGTCCCAATAATGCATACACAAACAAGCATACACAGGGTGCGTACCTGCACATAAACAGAGCAAACTGCACAGATCCACACAGTCAGAAACCATAGCAATCTCAAAGACTTAGATTTAGATAGGACTTGCAGCCTCTACCCTGCCACTGCTGCAGAGACTCTTCCCACTGGTACAGAGGAGCACACATGCATAAGTGTGAATCTCCCAGCAGCTCAGCTGAGACACAGAGTCTCCAGTGACTTCCCCTGGATCGTTTTGTCTCTCTTTCACACCCATGCATGAGCACACACATGTACACTCGTACACCTACACACCAGCCACCAGGTCCCTCAGCTGACATGCATCACAGTCCCTTTAGCCCTAGGCTTGGATCCTTGGTCCCTTTAGGAGCCAAACCACCTGTTTCACCTTCAGAGGCATCCACAGCCTAGCCCTGAGCTGCACATTTGCTGGTGATCACACACAGGCACACACAGCTGTGCTGGCTACAGGGCTGACACATGGACCCTGACCCACAATCCCCTCCCGCTGCAATATGAAACCTTGTCCAGAAAACAGGAGAGAGAAGATAGGGTGGATCATGTGAATAACGTGCTGGGCACAGCCCCATGAGTACACTGGCCAGCTCCTGCTGGCCCTCTGTATCCCAATTCCCCTCAGTTTTCCCATGCTTGCTCTTCCTCAAACTACCCTGATTCCCATCTCTCCTGCTTCTGGTGCATCCACTTCACATCCCACCCCACAGTGAGTCTTGGGCTACTCCCTGCACCTCATGAAGTGTCCCACATTCCCGGGCAGTGACTTCTCAGTTTGTGGAGAGACCTGGAGAGCTCCCAGAGCCTCACAGTACTGGATGTACCCCAGTCCAGGGTGATGGAGGCTGCTTGGGACACCCTGGGGATGCTAGAGTGCTGTCTGGGGTGATGACAACAGACAGGTGCCTCTAAAATCCTTCATGGGGGATGGTTATGTTAATGTCTTTGTTTCTTTCTGCTCCTCTGTGCTCCTTGTGTGTTGAATGAAATTAATTTTATCACCACATAATCTTAAATTCTCCATATTTTATGTTTCCATCCAAGAGGTTAAGGTTGCAAAAAATCTGTTTTAAACTCCTACAAAGGAGACAACTTTGCTGCATACTTCTTGGCGTTGCTTTAATCAGCCACAGTGGGATCATTTATGACATGGCTTTCATCACATCCTTTAGGAAATAATTTTTCTTCCTTTTAATTTTACTACATCCATTATTTTATTACTATAATTTTAACTGTGTGGTTTGGGCATTTCTTTGTTCAGTATACTTTTCTTGCACCATCCCACAAAAGATCTCTCACAAACTCTTCTTTTTTTGGTTCCTCCACTTAACCGAACTCTGTTATTCTAAGAGCAGCAGTGCACAGAATTTAATCACTGCTATTTATACCGGCTTTATAATAACAAAAAACACAGTATTTTATATAGGGTTTTGAATTATTTTACGTGCAAAAAACCTACTGAATGGATAGGATTAATCCGCTTTGGCTTCCTTGGGAAAAAAAAAATATTTTTCGTTATATATGCTAAAGTGGAAACAACTTTGATATAAAGCATTTTTCTTGGACTTAAATGTAAAAATATTGTACTTGTAAAGTAGTCCCATCTTCACATTCTACTCTTTCTTCAGAAAATCTCTTCATTTACTAAGATTTGTTGTTCTGTGTACAGTGCCCTCTTGATAAAAGGCAGCTATTCACCGTGGGTCTGAGCTTTAAGGCACTCTATGTCACTTTCCCGCACACTAAGCATGCATTTTCTATTTGCTAAATACTGATAATTGCACCCTTCAAATCATCCACCAGATCACAAAACCTCCCTTATAAGCAATTGTAAGGGCATACATCAGGAAAAAAGCAAATTAAGATGACTGCATATTTATCCATGTAAGTGGTACATATAGACAGCTCAGAATCAGTGAGTTACCACTGGATTCTTCTTGATTTGTTGTTGTTTATTCCAGCTGCAATTTAACAACACTCATAAATGAAGCTGGAGGACATTTCTCTGTTTACCTTACTGTGGAACCACTGGCATTCTAAAAAGAGCCTATCTGAGTCTCCTCCTTATTGTGGAGATCAAATCAGGCAGTCCTAAACTCATGCTACCAATACAGAAGATAAGCACACATAAATATAATGGTATATAAAAATAGGTGTTACTTACCCATAACAGGTTAAAATATTCAGCTGCTAAGTAGACGCATCTTTCTTCAATATTAATTAGATTTTATTGTTTACTCCTGGATCATCTTGTTAATCTGTGGAATATATTGCTCTTAATTTTACTTCTGGTCAGCAGAAAGCTAGAACATTAATGAGCTATTTCAGCAAACTATTGTTTCTGGGTTTAGTGTAAAGGAAGGTGACCTTTTGGCATATTTTCATGACAGTTACTCAAGACAAAAATAGATACTTTAAATTTTTGTAGGATGCCACTTGAATCTTCAAGTTGTCAAAGTGTCAGATGGTTCTTTGATTTTTCCTTCCAAGTTTACACGCCTTCTCTGTAAATGAGAGGTAAGAGGGGTGATCCTGATATGAAAAAGGCTGAGTTATTCAGCGAGATCTTCACCTCCACCGGCAGTCAGAATCCCTACTTCTCTCAAGTCTCTGATCCTCTGGTTGGGGGTTGGGTGAGTGAATTCTCTTCCCCTACAAGCAAAGAACAGGTTTGAGACCACTTGAGGAAGCTGAATAGCCATTGTTGTGGTTTGACACTGGCCAAATGCCAGGCACCCATGAAAGCCACTCACTGTCCTCTGCCACAGCTGGGCAGAGGAGAGAAAAGAAAAAAATTAACAAAGGGTTCATGAGTTGAGATAAGGACCAGGAAAAAAAAACACTCCAAGGGTAAAACAGGCTCAACTTTAAAGTGCAAAGTGAATTTATTACTAACAGAGTCCAAGGAAGACAAAGACAAGTAAAATAAGCCCTTAAAGACACTTTTGTTTCCCCCAACTCCTCCCTTCTTCTCACGGATAGCTCACGGAGACAGGGCATGTGGATTTTGGGCTGCAGGGGCACAGCTGCTACACCACGGTCCTCACCAAGGCCTGCAGAGGAATCTTGGCTCTGGCACCTGGAGCACGTCCTGCCCCTCCTTCTACACTGGCCTTGGTGTCTCCATGTTGTTTCCCTGAAATGTTCTCACCTCCTCCTGTTCTCTGGCTAGAAAAAACTATGCCCCACTATGTTTTGATTTTCTCCTTAAATCTGTTATCACAGAGGTTTTACCAACCTCTCTCACTGGCCCAGCCTTGGCCAGCAGCATGTCCATCCTCAGAGCCATCAGGGATTGACTCTGCTGGACATGGGGGAAGCTTCCAGCAGCTTCTCNGAAGGGGAAGGGGAAGGGGAAGGGGAAGGGGAAGGGAAGGGAAGTTTACTGATTTCTAATCAGTAAATTTAGGTATGTAAATCATTTAATAATTAGAGATTGGCAATCAATCCTATTAACTACACAATACCATTTGCTAAAATAAAAATTAATATGGGATACAAATATTATCATATAAGCCTACGATGCTTATCTTAAATCTTATATAACAGGTTATCCACTGATATCCAGTGCCAGCTAAGGGATTTCTCAGCAGCTGGAGATCACTACTGCTCAGACAGCTGCTGTGGAGGGAGAGCTCAATGGACCCTGGTGCCTGCAGATACTCAAGGTAAAAAGTGTTTGGTTTTCTGTCAGATTTTTTTCTCTGTTCATGAAGTTTTGGATGCTTATCAGTCTAGTATACTGCCAAACCATTTGGGGGGCTTGGTGCTGTCTTACTGATAGCCACAGTCAACAGGATTAACTTCAGTTAGGCCCACCTGCTGAGGATCTGTCTGGACCAAAATTCAGTTATCAGAAACAGGAGAAGTGCATCCATCACACCCTGTTCCAAAGGAATAGGATGTGCCTTCTGTAATCACAATAATTCTGTGACTCTGAGAATTTATATAGTAAGGTAGACTCTCTTTCCATGTTCATCAGTTTTTCTTCATTAAATATACCCTCTTATTCCTTCAGTCACAGTGTCCCAACTCCTGTTGGCATTACCATGACAAGTCCAGCTCATTACCCTGCTGTATTCCAGCCAGGTGGCTTTCTCTGTTTCCTCCCATGGCTGTAAGCCAGACAAAAGCCTTTGGGAATTTCTTGGGAGAGTGATTTTCATGTCTGCATTCCTGCACCTGACACGTCAGTTGCTCCTGGCTGGCAAAATCAGTACTTGGAAGAGAAGTTCCCTTACTTACTGACTTACAGGAAAGAATGTTTAGTCATCTAGCAAATGTGGTGGTTATCTTGAGGTTAGCAAGGTGTGTTCATGGTAGATTTTTTTTTAAATTTCTGCTGTGCAGTTATGAAAAATTTTCAATGATATTTGCAAACAGAATATCCAGAGTCCTGTAATTTACAAATTTCAACAGATTTTTCACAGAGGGGAGCTACTGAAAGGCAAATTCCTCTCGGTATGCCAAATTTCAAGTCTTAATCCTAATTATATTTACATTTATTAACTAAATGTTAGTAATTATGTAGAGAAAGCAAGGTTGCTTCCCTTAACCCTGCCCTCAAGTATGGCAACATTGTGTTGACTAAATATAATTTTCAATAAGGCTGCTGGCACCTTGAAATGGATAGTTTAATTTTAGTAATAAAGTGTAGCACAATTTTAAACTAGTGAAAACAGCTTTTAAACAAAGAAATACTGGGCATTTTCCAGCTGTGCTAGCCAGGTACATATGAGAGACAAAGAGAATATGAGGAAAATACAGAAAGTAATGCGGAGATTCAGGCCTAAAACTTTCAGGAAGGTCTTGAAACACACATTAGCAATGACTATTGCTAATTAGTCATTGCATTAGCAATGACTATTGCTATGTCATAAAAGCTTTCAGCAGCTTATAAATATCTAACAAAAAAGAGTTATGACAAAATGCTGAAGTCTGAAGTAGATTTCAATTGAACAGCTCAGAAATCTTACAAGTAATGTTTTTGAACACTTCAAACCCAAATTTTTAAAAACATGACTCCTGAGACTTACTGAAACCAACTGGCCAAACAGACTTCCTGTCTGTTCATTTTAGCAACAATTCTGAGAACAAAAGTAATGGATATTGTAATTTAATATGTCAACATGTTGTAAGTCAGATTTTTGCTTTACAACAAGTATACTGCAATCCTCCAGTATTTGTCAGTCCTGCGTGAGAGAAAATATGTGCCCAAAACAAAGTGATAAATGACAATAAGAACCCAATTGAACATTTGTTCAATTAGCCCATTTGAATGTTTAAATATTTAAATCACATTAAAAACACTTTGATGAATACGAATACTGTTGGGTGGTCCAACTACAATGTTCAATTTGACTGGTTGATTTGGGTGCACTCTCCATTATTAACATACCCTCAAGACATACACCCATACAACAGCCTAAGATGGTTCTGAAAGTCATATTATCATGCTGCTCAGCTGAGTGAAAACATCATCTGTCATCTCTGTGAATTTAAACAAACACAAAAATATACCACATGTGATATTGTTTACGCCTATTACTGGTGTGTTCTCTCATCTGCCTAATTTGCCGTGTTTGTTTTACAGAACACAAAGTAGGTCCTAACTGGAGTGTGCAGAGAACATACTCAGTGTAAATATCACTTCTTTTAATAGAGATGTTTCACTACCATGGCATGAATATGATTCTATTACCCTGTTATGTGTTTTCAATACTGGGCAATAACTTGTTTTGTAAAAAGTTTGTAAACATTCAAACTTAAAAATATCCTTCTTTGTGTCGATAATTCCTTAAAGTAAAAAAACACTATACATTCAATTCAGAAAAAGAATATAAAGATCAAAAAAGTCCAAACCTTAAAACTGTGTGTTTTATAATTATCTCTGCCCATTAAATATGATAAATCTTACTATTCCTAGTCTCTGCTTAATCAATGTGATGTAATTGCAATTCTGTTTTCACTTACTATGATTTACTTAGTGTGCTTTGATTTATAGCACCACAAATTTGTTTAGTTAATGGAATATTTTAATTTACCATGCATGGTGGAACACAGTGTAATATCTGTGAATTATGCAGTGAATATCTGTGTTGTATGAAGTTATTGTTGAGAACTAGCCAAACTACGAAATCAAAAGAATATTAGTTGTGTAAGCATCTTATTTTCAGTATCTCTCTCCTACTACACTGAAGATCTAACAACTCAAATAGCAAATGAAGATTGTATTTTCTGTTGTAAGTTAACACATCCTTCTGCTTAAACTTCTTTACAAAGGCTGTGCATGACTGGGCTAAGTGCTGCACTGCACAGCTAAAGGTACTTGTAATCTTGCTTTACTTACAAACATAGTCCCAGATTTCTCTGATAGGTCCTTTGGACTATTAATTTACAGTGATTAATAATTCCCAGATTTATTAAATACATGTATCTTTATAGAACTTAAATTCTTAGTACAGTATCTTCAAAGTCTCACTTAAAGTAGATGATGTTGGGATGCGTAGATAAAGCATGACATGAAATAAATTTCTGATGTGATGCCTGAAAAGCAGCAGGTATACAACAGGGCAAATATTATTACAAAGGAGAAGGATGATGACAACTTCTTCTGGTGGGTATTTTTCAACTGATTCTAAGCATCATCACACTAACAAAATTAGAGAACAGGTGTTCACCAAAATAATATGAAGTTTTAAACTAAAAAATAAAAAGTCCTCTGAATTAAAGTGTCCTATAATATCTGGTCTTCAGGGTCAATGCTATTCATTTACAGTGGTTGTGAAAAAAAGACTCTTAGGAAAACAGTCAATGCTTGTATTTCTAAATGACACATTGACACATTTTTTTGTAAGTTTGAAAATGTTTTATCAAATATTATATATATTATGTCTGGGTATGTGCATGTAACTAATGGATTATATATGCAAACCTGTATATATACACTAAATGTAAATATATAACATGTATATAAATGCATTTGCATATTTTATGCCCTGGAGGTCAATGATGAATACGAGCTATAATTTTAGGGTTTGTTCTGAGAGGCACTTTTTAACAACTTCTTAAAGCAAAGAAAAAATTAACAAATCAAATTACTCACATTATATACCAGAAGCAGAAAACTGCAGCATTCTGAACTAATGGTACTGCAATGCACTTCTACAGTGGTTTCCAAAAGAGCTTTCATTCTTAATTTAGATAGTTGAAATTACCTTTAACACACTCAGCTAACTAACTGTTGTGTGTAGACTTTTTTAAGGTCTGATTCTGTGTCAGCATTGGGTTGGAATTATACCTCTGCTCATTTGGACTAATCTAGAATTATGTGCCTACCTCGTATGAAATAAAATTCGTGGTTTACCATTTTTTATCAATATTTTTAAGTCTTACAATCTGGATATCACTGTGTGATAAACAGGAGTAAAGAGAACTACTGTCCTAAGAAACTGAAATTAAACAGCGGCTGTTGTTTTTTTTTTTTAATTCTTACTGGGTGGCCTGCTTAAAATAGTCCTTGTCAATTTGTACATTGGACCAAGTAGCAAGAGCAGGCCTATATAGGCTGCACTAGAAACTTCCATTTGTTGTTTCCTGCAATCATTTAGAAAAGTACTTGTATTTTTTCTAGCCAGACATTGCAGAAGTGAGAATATTTCCACAAGCTAATAATTGTATTTTTGTGGAATCATACAACTTGTCTCACAAAAAAAACCCCAAACACATTCCTTACTGTTGATAGATCATCCATCTGTTATTTCTGATGTTAATTAGGGAGTTGTGCTTGTGAAAAAGTCATGCTGACCAAGTCCCACTTAGTAGTTATTAAGGTAAGGCTGATTCATATTCAGAAGAGATTAATGAAGACAATACACTGTAGTCATTGTATCTTCATTTCTTTCCATTGTGTGAGGAATTTACAAACAAAATCAACTTGTTCTCAGTTTAATGTTTAGGATTTTGAAATCGAATATGAACCTTATGTTGTATTTTCTGGAAAGGGTACTGTGACTGTCATTTAAATTAACCATTTTAGGGGTTATAAATCAACTACCGTAGGCTGGAGTTCTTCTTAGTCTTGCCACACTTAGTTGTGATTACAGGTACAGAAAGCAGCCAGTTGTATTTTATTGCTAAAATAGGTCAAAAGAAACAGACACGTAAAAAAAAAAGCTTCCTTGCTCCTTATTGTAGCTATAGCGATATTGTTTAGGTGCTTGAAGTAATTTATTCCTAATGAGAAAAAGTTGTTCTCAGGGAAAAGTATTTTCTGGAGTTTTATTTTTTGAAAATAGAGAGATATTAATTAATCTTCTTTTCCTCTTCCACTTTTGTTTTCATAATAATTTGATACTTCATAAAGCTGGAGTATCAATGTCTTGCTTCATGAAGATCTACTATACTTCTCTACTTTTCTTTGGATTTTGCACAGTCCATAGAGAATATTTTCAACCTTTTAAAGTTCCTTGTTCATTGTTTTAGCAGCACAAAAGGCCCAATGCCATTCCCCTATGCAATACCTAGCCTTATCTAAAAAATAACACTTCTAAGAAAGCCCAGAAAATAAAGTAAATTTAGCACCTAGTTGTGCCAGCTAATTTTGAATCTGCTTCTGTGTAGAAAAGTTGATAATCATGGTACCCTGTTTTCCTGACCTATCCAACTTGGCTCAAACTCTTTCCAGTGCGTGGTGACAGTCAAATCTCATTTAAGCTTTCATATTATCTCCTTTTCCCCAGAAATAAGAGATTCTTCTGTAATGATGAGGTAGTCTGCTAATTTTTTCAATTTCCCTATCTGGAGGATTCCTGTTGGGATTACAGCCATTTTCCTGCTGGCAAAAGCCTTTATAAATTAATAGCTGGTTATGAATAGACAGACTGAGCAGTTTGTAATGGTTTAAATGCTTGAAGATTAATTCTTATTATATGTAGCATACTAGGATATCATAGATTAATGTTGCTAGTGACTAGTTTTATTGCAGATTAAAAGGCAACTTAGCTTTTACCATTCCATTAAATGTCTTAGAAATTATTTATAGTCAAGTTGAGAACGAAAATGTTAAAAAATTGAAAGAAATAATAATTAATAAGCAGTGAATAGTTCCTCAGTTTTAGATGGTGATTCTGCACTGTACTTGTAAGATCTCATATGCAGCAGTAGACACAAGGAATGTGAATGAGTCTGAAAAACGGGTATCAAAAAGTGTCTTGATACATGAGTTCAAAATGTCTCTTGAATTACAACTATTTATTACTTTAATAGCATGGAACTGAACTCTGTGGTGAATATATCTAAACAGCAGTGAGATAAAAGGATCTGGTACTGCCTAGCAGTGGACCAGTTCTGAGGAATTTTTGACCAATGCAGTAATTTTGACCAATGAAGCATTCCTGTCCTACTGTAATTTTCCCCTGCTATGTTCGAACGTCCCTTTGGTTTACATTGTATAAAACAAGAGTGGCCTGATGACACTGCAGTGCAATCTACAGAGAATGAAAATTGCCACTACATTAGCTAAATAACAGTATTCTCATGAAGCCTCAATAGCCCCATCCAGTCAAAGGTTCTCTACATGCACCCAAAGCAAATAACATTGCCACACTACAATTATGTATACAAGCAGAAGAGTGAAGTTAAGTGTGAGTCAATTACAGCTGGCCTAAAGCAATTTTATTGGTAGCCTCTCACATGGTAACCTACTCAATGTTTTTTGTCTTACAATTTAGAACTACAACTTAGGTGGGAAAGTGGCAACTGATATAACTTTTACAATTATGTAAGCTGAGAGGTAGTGCCTGAATCAATTCCACTATTGATTTTTATGGATTTAGGATGAGGAGTTTTATTACTATGAGAGTCAGTGAAATTCAGTATTAGCCCATGTTTCACAAATGTTGAAGGAAGAAGACCCATTTTTTTTAATAAATTTCCCTTTTCCTAAGAAACAAATCATAATTGCTTGTCTTTGTATCTGGAGATTAAACTCAGTCTCTTTGTGGCTCCCAGAGAAAACTGACATTTCATACTTTTCCCAAGGTTAGCCTAACATTAATTAAAACATCTCACTATACTTTTATCTCCCATGCTTGTTCTTTTGTGGACATTATATTATCTTTAATATATTGAAAATTAATAAATTCAAATGTCAGACCCCAGAAAATGAGTACATGTCAGGACCCCTGTACATGTACAGCATATTTGAAAATGTACGAACAGGATTTAATTTGCTAAGATCTGATTATTTATATTTTACAGCACTTTCACTGCATGACATGGTGTTAGAGAATTAATAATGACTTTTCCTAACAGTTTCAGTGGTTACTAATGATCTGTATAAGCTACATGCTACCACTTTTGGTGATAAGAACCGTCATGAATTTAGTTGCTATAATCAGATACATAATTTCTCTTGAATGTCAGATGGAAGGGAGAAAGAAGTGGTAAGGGAGATAGGAAGAAGGAAAAGCTTTGGGGTTCATAGTTGCTACCTCATGGTGAAGGGAAGCTACACAACCAGAGATAAATCTGGGTAGTCATGTCCTTCCAAATTATAGCCGTGGGGCCAAAGGGAGATTCAAAGTCAGCATGTGCTACTTACCCCCTACTTCTATCTAGAAAGGCAGAAATCAGAAATGTGAATAATGTAACCATTAGCACACCAGTTTTAGAAGTGTGTTTTGCAAGTCCATGAACTAACTATGATACTGGTTAAATTATTCAGACTTTCAAAGAGGCTTGAAGACTACCAGGGGCTGCGGTTATACTAAGAGGGCAGATGCTGCTAAACTTTTTCCACTCCTACCAAAGCCTTCTTGCTAAAATTTTCTGTGCAGAGCAGTACATAAAATATTATGTGTTTTAAGTATTTTAACTGGTTAAAGACATGAGCATATCTTGATTCTTTATCTCAAGCGGCAGAAAAATGGGGAAGGCTTCTTCATATCTGACCCTCCAGCAGTAAATTTCATAGGAAATCCAGTATCTCATTGTCAGGCTAAATGGCAATTTGTGGTTGCAGGTGTTTTCTTTGAATAACCTGATTAAAACTGAGTAATCATTTTCATATTTTTTTTCTCTAGTGAAAACATGTACTAGTGACAGTAAGAGTAAATCAGCAGAAACTTCTTCCCTCTTTCTCTTTCTTTACCTCATCAACACCATTTGAAATAATCGTCCTTTCTCTTTATCACTTGCCTTTAAAGACTATTTCTTTTTTTACAGTTTGTCAGTGATCAGAGAATCTGATCAAAGCATAATGAACATCTTATCCCATCACTAGCTGATAGGTAAATGAAAGGTATAACCAGCATGTAAAAATGAAATCATGCCACAAGAAAAAGTGGTAAGTAGGATTCTTAAGTAACAAGCTCCATACACAAAATCCTGGATCTATGACAGAAAATCTATCATAAAATTTAAAAGAATATATTTATTATTTAATAAATTTCAATGCAGTAGAATATTGTCATTGGCTAAAAGTTTCCAAGTGTTAGATAATACCACAGCAATGAAGAAATTTTTTGTCAAAAATTGTTTTTTGTCAAATGAATGTTGTGAGAAAAATGAAACAACTTAAGTGTTTCAGCAAAAGATCTGTTTCACTGAAATAATTTCAAAATGCTATATTAAATGAAGATACTATTTGTGCTCAAATACAATAATCCAAAAACTGGCACATAGTTCTCTGTTCTTTATTCTGTCATAATTAAAACACCTCTCTACTTAGACTTACTGTATCAGATCCATGGCCTAGTAAATGCCCCATTTCATAAGATGAAGAGACATTTTGTGAGTTAATTCCAAAATTGTGAAAGTGCATTAGAAAAAGACAAATTTCTTGACTAGTTTGCTCTGGTTAATCAATTGAGCATGAGATTAAGTCTATATTGTGTATGAATTTATATTTTTCATTATTTCAGGGATGCTATCGTAACTCTTGCTTACTTAGATAACTTAGATTTTGTACTTTATGGCACATTTACCATAAGCCATGTGAAAATAATGGTTCTACTTCTTATGAAAACATCTTTTTTAATCCTAAAGTTTAGATTAGTTGTCTGCATGTGTTTTGAACAGAATTCTACACCATAAAGGCAAGGTAGCCTATGTGTGGTGCTTTAATAATGATTCTCTAAGATTTATTTAAACAAAAGAGCAATCCTCTGCTGTGAAGTGAAAAAGCATTTTGATTATAAATCAATCTTTTTTTTAAAAAGTGTGTTTCCTTTAACAAATAACAACAGTGAGCTCAGAGAGTCAGGAAACTCCAAGCTCTCTCTGTGTGTTGTTTTTGTTTCCAAGTTAGGATCTGAAAATATTAACTATTGTTCCAAAGTCACATATTTTATTCATGATAAATCTATTCTTTAGAGCCTTGAATTATAAAATGAAACACTGAACACTGTAAGACTAATGTACAATATTCTTATACATCTGTGTGATTCACATGCATTAATTTTGTAGACACTGTGTAGTGTGTGCGCATTTATTTTGAATATTTAGATTCCAAAAGTTCTAAAGGTGTTTTCACTGTTTTATATGTAGCAGAATAATAATTCAGTGAATACCAATAATAATTCAAACTGTAAAAAATCCCACTTGGATATACTCTTCATTTTATATGTAATCTGATTTTGAGCCTGTTGAGAAATGCTGCTGTGTTTCACCCAAAATTGTATGTTCAAATGTCTATTTGATTGTAATTGCAACTGAATGACTTAAGTGCTTGAACTCAGTCAAGTTTATTTTTACATCCAAAAATCAGTCTTGCAAGCAACTAGCACTTGAAAATATTAACATGATAAATTAACTCAAGGATCATAAAGTCCCTCCTTGTAGAAATGCTTCTTAAAGAAATTTGTCATCTAGAAATTTACCCAGCATATTTTATTATCAGTAATTTATGTTTATCAGGGAAAAGTGATAGTTTTACTTCATAACATTTAACATGGTGAACTAAAATGTCAGTTTCATATTCTCTGTATGGTAACATAGTTTATATGAGTCCAGCAAAGACTGATCACATTTGGGTTCATAAAAAAATAAGGAACAAGTGGCAATTTGAAAGAACTTGGAAAATAACTTGTACCATAGTAAATTATTAGTACAATTAGGAACAACTATAATATTTGTGTCTTTGTCTATAAATCCGCTTTCTTCCCTCATAATTTATAATTTATAATTTATAACTGACAAACAATAACCTGGACTTTATTTTGCTGACTGAAATACTAATATTTCTAATATAAATTTCTAAGGGTTTTTTAAATTTCAAATGTTGAAAAATGGGGGCCTTTTCCTTTTCCTTTTCCTTTCCTTTTCCTTTCCCTTTCCTTTCCTTTTCCTTTCCTTTTCCTTTCCTTTCCTTTCCCTTCCCTTCCCTTCCCTT
>VZTZ01020145.1:124524-137882 GCA_013400955.1 Drymodes brunneopygia | reverse complement strand
CCCTTCCCTTCTTCCCTTTCTGCACCTTTGCTTTCCGCATCTTTCCTTCCTTTTCTTTCTTTTTTTTTTCTTTTTTCCCTTTCTTTTTTATTTCTTCTTTTCTTTTTTCTTTTTTTTTCTTTTTTTTTTCATTTTTTCTTTTTCTCTTCCCTTTCCATGATATAAGCTATTGTTCAAATACAAAGAACCAGAGGTACCAAAGAGAGTTGCATCCTGACTTTGCCCAGTAGAGCAGGGCTGCAGTCTCTGAGGTTTGTGCCGAAAGGTTCATCAAAGATCAGAACAGAAAGGATCTGAAGCCCTCAGGTAGTATCTGTCTAATCAAAGAACAGTTTCTTCAAGTATCTGGCCTTCTGAGAAGCCTAAATCATAACCTTTGGTCAAAAGCACTCTGCAGAAATGTTAAGCCAAAAAGTCAGATGGTCTCTTACATAAGACAGAAATCAATTCTCTAATCAATGATAGAAAATAGCCTAAAACATATTATACCAAATTTTAAGAATACTAAGCTACTGGCATATACACACTTAGTTTCTCCTTGGTTTAAATTCTTTTTTCTGTACTTCCAGGGTCAGTAGGGTAGCTAATCCATATGAATTTGACCATGTGTTCCTAAAACTGCAGAACAGCCTACTCAGGGATCTACTGTGATTTTGTGTATTGCATAATATTTTTGTGAAAATTCTCAATTATTTAGACCAGAAGTAATCTTGCAAGAACCTGTTAATTTCTATTTTATTCGAATGTGATTAGAAAATATAACAGAGCAGGATTGCAGAATCTTGCATTTTGCAGCTCTTTAACTGAGACATAAAACATAGATAAGAATGACTCTGTTAGCAAACAGGATTTTTCTTTGAGGAGAAACAGGTGGTTTTTTTGGGTTTTTTTGAGAAGTTTTTATTTTTTAACTCTACTTGCTAGTCACTCTCTGTTTGGGGATCATGTCATATGGTGAGAAAGGACACCCACTAAGTGAAAGTGTCAGAGACTATTTGCTTTTCACCATCTTTGGCACACAGCTTCTCAGTCAGCCCTCTTTTTGTTACTAATTGTCATTTGAACAAAAAGTCCACTAGTCAGTCTCAAGGTTCTCAACAAATGATAGTAGGATACTATAAATGTAGCATTAAGTCTACTTTTTTTCCCTTCTTTTTGAAATCTATGGTAAAAGCCAGAGAAATTTTGAGGAAACACTGCAGGGTTGACATGACAAGGGGCAATCAATGTCTCTGGACACAGAAGATGTGACTGAAATATTAAGCTTGACTGCCTACCGCTGGTAGGGTATGATGGAGACACTAGGGATGAAGATTTAAAGAGTTGGTGAAAGAACAAGCTTTATTTAACTGAATGCAGGGACTGCGGGACCTAGCAGAATATTGAATTAAGTGCTTGAAAGCTGATGTGTACAGGGAAGCAGTAGTATAATACCCTGACCAGCAGACAAAGACCAGCAACAAAATGCAAGTTTTCTAACTCTTTGGACTAGGGAAGAGAATCAAATACACTATAAACCATAAGACCATATGAGGGAATATAAAAGAGTGTAATTCCAGCAGAAGAGGAAGAAATTATAACTAAAACCTAAGGGTTAAAGTAGAAATGAAAGGCAAGATAGAAGTCATACCAACGGAAGGAAGAACAAAGAGGTGCAAAAACATTTAAGAAGTTATCTATATCAAAAGCAGACCTTATGTGATCAGGGAAGTGGATCTCATAACAGAAGCACATGCTGTTTTCTAGTGAGTGCAGTACATAATATGAGCAGATGTCAGAAAAGTTATCCAATTATTTATTATTTTTATTGACTTTATAACATCACAACACCACCATACTCACATTTGAATGCATGCACCTTGAATACCTCAGAATGGAGAAATAACTCAATGTTAAGGCGAACTTCAGACTAACTCAAGAAGCATTATTCAGGATTTGTGCAGAAAAATGGATAACATCAGCATGTCTTTGTACACCTCTGTGTTTTGTCCAAATCTTCCATATCATGTGCCATTCTAATCCTACTTCTCCTAAAAATGGTGTAGTAGAACTGAAAAAGTTGTTTTGAGACAGAATGACAAAGTAAAGTAGAATTATTTTTATTCTGGGAAAGAACTAATTACACAGTTTTGGTATGACAATAATGTATCAAGTTTTTAGGAGGAGGAGATGGTTCATAAAAGACAGTTTGTTCTCCTTATTGATGAGATTAGTATTTCACCAAGGACAAATGACTTAAAATATATGTGTGTGTATATATATGTGGGGAGCATAGGCAACAAAAGAAGTAAAAAGAAAACAATCAGTGGAACTATTTACTGGAATTAAATCAAAATAGTATAAAACATAGAGCCAGAAGAGATGGTGCAGTTTTGTATGAAAATAGGAGATGACTGAACAAGAGGATCGTATTTTTGTTTTTCTTTCCTTTATATTTGAACCCTTGACTAATGGGAGATTTTGCTTTTGATCCTCTTGGGATCAAAAGTATAACAAAGAGTAGTGCTAATGTTATTTGCTATTTTTATACAATTGGAGCATATTTTATTGCTCATAACTCTAAGCTGTTATTGTAGATCTCTTAGTTACATTCATTAAGACCTTATGCCTGACAATGATTTGTATTAATCTGTGTATGAGCACAAATGCTCATTTTGGTTTGTGCAGTTTGGTACTGTCACCTGGAAGATTATCTGAATAATATATCCTTGGAAAAAAAATCCCTAACAGTCCTGTAATTACTATCTTCTATCCTTTCAGGGTCTTTCAAGTCTGCTGAAAACACTGGTTTTCAGGCAGGGTTGCGGTTTTCAAAGTGTGTGTTTTGGTCCTCTTGATACAAGGACAACCTTCAAAAACTGATTACAGGGTTTTTATGTCCTTGTATGTCCTTACATTGTATGTCAGTATTGTGAATGCATACCTGGAAGTATTCATATTTAATCTTAAATCAGAGCAGTCCACTGAAAAAATCTTGGATTAAAAAAAAATTCTAAAAAGTGTACACTTCTGAATATCTTTGCAGAAGAAGGTGTTTCTCTAAGACGTGCTTTCAAGCAACAAAAAAACAATTGTCATCATATGTGTTGAATATACTGAAATGTACAAATCTGGTAAAATGATCCACTATGATGAGAAGAAGAATTTTTGAGCTTTTCTGAAGGATGGCTCTTCATGGAAGATATATTATCTGACCGTCCTTGCTTCATTTCTGATCCTAGGAGCCAATAATAAATTTAGCACAGCAGAATTTAAAAGCATCAGCCAACAAATGCTATGCTTTTGCCAAGAAGTTCAGGGAAAATTATCGACCGTAGTAACTCTCCTGCTGCTCCTCTGCAACTTCTCCCAGGAACTGCAGATTAACCTGATCATTCTTCCTGTTATACTTGCATCCATAGAGCTTCAGAAGCTACAGACAACTTTAATGACACGTTTAGAACTCTAAAAAATTAATATGCTAATTTAGAATAATCCGTTTTTCCTATAATTCTGCGTATGGGAGTAAAAGTACAGCCCTTGTGTTTAGCATGTATATTAGCATGTATATAGCAAGAAAGATTTTGTAAAAAGACAGCATAAGATCGTAGCTGTATGATATACCTGTCTTTTTTCCCCTTCTGCTTGCATATAAAACTTTCTGGATTCTGCTCCATATTCTCTAAAATACCTTCCCAAGGCATCCCTCTTCTGAATAAGTTACATAGCCAGTTCTATACATATTTATGAAAATTATTTCAGGTATAAAAATGGATAGNCTGCTCTACTTTTAGCTGTTTTGTGCATTGTTACAGACAATCTGATTTGAACAGTTCAAACAGTCCTGGGCAGAAACACTGCAATAGTGACTATGATGAAATGATGACACACATACCTAAGTAATTTGACTGAATATAGGTTGCAGCTTTAATTTACAAGCATGGACATGCATTGCACAGCAGCTGGGCTAGGGTCATGCTGTTTACTGTGTTTAACACATCACTTCCAGTCTGTAAATATATCTTAAAATATTTTCTTAGCCTAAATAAAAGGTATGGAAGGTAAAACAAATTGCTTCTTCAGTGGATTCCATGGATTCTTACCCTCATTTTTCAGCATTCAAATTTCACCAACCTGTCCAGGATATTTTTGTCGTTACGGTAGTCATATGCTTGGAGTACAGAAGTCTGCTTGTAGATGTACTCACATTTCATCTTGCTCTGCTCCCTCGGTACTTTGAAAATATTCAAAGGATTTTACAGGTGCTTTACTTCAGTTTGGGCCAGTGGCCATGCAGATGGGAAGTACATTAGAATGCAGAAAGAAGATCTGATCTTTTACAAATGTTTAGGCATTTAGGGAGAGTGTCAAAAGCATCAACTAATTAGCAGGACTAACAGGTCTGTTACAAGGCCTCTTTATCTTTGCTTAAGGAAAAGGTGCATGATACAGCTTGGCAGAGCTCTCTGAAAGCTTAAAAATATTGTACAAAAAGCTTACATACCATTTGATAATTAAAAGACTAACACTGACATATGGGCTGGATATAAAAGAGGGGCTTAAGGAGAGTTAATTAGTGAGAGGGTGGTCAATTCATTCAAAAGCACCTCTCTGGGGTTTTGGGTTTTTTTTCCTCTTCTTTTGGTGTTTCCTCTTTCTTCAGAGAAGGCATAAAAATCTGCACTTTTGTAATGTATTACACTTGTCAGGTGATTCAGAAGAGGCTATAATCAAGAATTATAATAATTTTTGGTGATCAGAAGACTGAAAACGAAACTCAGCTGTAACTTTGTAATTACCTTTACTACAAAACCCAGTTCTGACACATAATTTTAATCTTATACCAATCTGTCTTTAACTTCTATAGTTTGTGGGGGTTTTTAGAAAAGGTCAAACCTATGAACATTTAAGCAGTCAATTTCTTGTATTTGGATGAATATGCATATGTGCACACAAAAGAAGTTGGAAGATTTTGAGGATGATAAGTGGTCAATATCATAAGCAGGGCAGGAATACGCTGTTTGGATTCTTCTTTAATCTTTTTGGAAGAAGAACTTAAAAAATCAAGAAACTAGGAAAAATTTCCTTGATTCTGAAGTTTGAAAGAAGTGCTGCAATCCTCTTAATTTTCTTTTACTATCCTTTTGAGTAGCTCTAATATCCTTTTGCAACATTTTTTTATTTTTAATATTACTACTCTTGTTGTGGGCTGAAAACATAGTGAAAACTTGGCCTGGCATTCAAGATTCAAGGTTGTCTTCCATTTATCAACTCACCCTGAGATGGTGTAGAGCCTGATCTACTGTAGAACCTTAGTGTATCAAGACAATGTTTGCTCCATGGGTTTTCAGATACATTATTATGGCACAGCATAACATATAGGGCCTAAAAACACAGAGCATCTGTTCCCCTTAGGACTGGGTTGTCACACACAGTATGGAACTACTTTTTTCACGAGAGGCTTAGCTACATGTAGAGTTAACATTTCTCACTTCTTTTATGTGGGCTTCTGGGTTTTGCAGTGCCATATGTGAAATTACTGTTAAAGATTTCATTGAAGAATTGATGCAGTGATGGCAGTCACAGTCCATATTACAATCATCCTATCACTTTGTGTACAGTGAAAGAAATGTAAGGCTTGTCCCTAGTACTTGAAATTAAAACATAGCATTGGTCTTCTTTAATGTAATATTTTTCACTAGTTTTGAAGAGCCTAAGATAAATGAGTACTATTTCTTTCTCCATACACATTAGGCAAAACCATCTGGTAAGTACTATGTATATAAAGGCCAAAAAGAATCTTTTGCAACAGTGTATGCATACGTATATGTGTAATGTCTTTTAAATGAAACAAGAAAAAAATTACTTCAGCTAGTCTCCTATCTTATCTGTATATGACCTGAAATGGCTGTTGACCTATGCAAATAGATCTTACGAAATGCCACAGTATTTACATAACTCTATGGAATCCACTTGTTAGAAAATACGTTCTTCTCAGTGTGCATTTTAAATGATGTCAATTTATAGGACTTTTGCAGAAGTTGATGCAAAAGAGAGCAAGAGGATACAGATATTTCTGTAAATTTTTTGCACCTTTCCATTACTACGTAAAGAAGTTCTTCTGGTGACATGAAAGTAATTAAATCTTACCTTACCAGAAAGCCCAGATTCTTCATGAACATTTACACAGATTATGAGAGAAACTCTATCAGGATAGAATTACAGAAAAAACAAATACTCATTGACATTAAAGGTGAATCACAAGGCAGAAGAATATACCCAGAACCTTGGATAGTTTTTATGCCAATCTTTCATTCAACAGAGATACATATCAACATCCTCATGAGGGGAAGCAGAGGGGTGAGTATTGATCTCATCACTCTCATGACTCAAGGAAACAGCAGAAAGCTGGGTCAGGGCAGCTACATTGGATACCAGGCAAAAGTTCTTCACCCAGAGGGTGGCTGGGTGCTGAACAGACCCCCAGGGTATTGGTCACAGCACCAGCCTGACAGAGTTCAAGAAGTGTTTGGACAATCATCCCGGCAGATGGTGTGACTCTTGCAGTGTTGGTGATCTTGATGGGTCCCTTCCAACTCAGCATATTCTGTGATTCCTTCTTTGATTTCTAAATCTTCTTTCTAACCATTTTATCCTTGGTTGTTGACCGATCAAAGTGAACATTTTTTCTGTAGTGTTACAAATTGGAAAGATTCCTTATAAAATTGAAACCATTTGTTGGAAAGAGGATTTAGTACATTTGCTTTTCACATTTGAATCCGCTTTTCACATTTTTTTATTAGATTTAGTACATTTTTATCTGCTTTTGAAATTTTTTATTACTAAACAGCCTAAAAGCATGAGTCTTGCTGCTTGGAACTATTTATACATCACTACTGCGTTTTTGCTCTTAACATTATGTTCTTGAGGGGAAGAGGTCAGATTAAATTACTAACAACTTGAAGTTTGGGGTACTTCTCATTCACTGAGAATCTGAACAGCCTCACCAGCCTTTCTGCCATTTATCTACTAGGATCTTTAAAAATGAGGTATAAGTTTTACTCTTAACTTACATGAATAATTTAACAAATTCTGAATATGATGTAATTCTCATTTATTGACCAGCTTGTGAACTTTTACTTTAGTAATTTAAGGGGCTTAATTTAAAAAAGGCGTATTGAAGTATTTTAAGCTTTCTAAAACTGATTTCAACTATTTGGAAACAGAAATATTATTCTTATACAATAAAATTAGCTGGTGCAAAATTTGATAAAATTGTTGTTCTACTCAGATTTGCCTGTGAAATCTGGTGGTATAAAATAATTTTTCCATCAGCTGTTTAATTGGAAATGTCAGACCCTTATCCACTATGTTGTAGCTGGAAGGGAAAAAAGGTCAATATTCTATATTGTGATCTCCAAACATCCAGCACCATTTGTGTGTACTTACTGATCACAGTATGTAGTGGTTTCAGTTCGCCTATTTGAGTTTCTGGTCAAATGCCAGCACACTTACCAAAATTTACCTGATTTTTTTGAGATAAGGATTAGGAGTAGGCAAAGCAGGCTCAAACTTTGAAGAATATAAAGGAAGTTTTTTAGTAAACCTAAAACAAAAGGAAAAAAACAAGAAAAAAAACAGAACAAAACCCTCAAACCACCTCTCCTCTCCCCACGTCTCCATTTCTTACCCACTGACAATACAAAAAGACAGCACTTTGACTTCCAGTCAGTTTATCACCTCTGAAGTAGTCTTTGTCTGTTCATTTAGGGAGAGAAGTCTCTCTTGCTTATACCATAGACTCTTTGTTAGGAAATACAGTTTTTTATGGGTTTCAGCCTCACAACCAGCAGACACCCGGGAGGAAAAATCTGCTTTTTGTGGAAGATCCCTCCCACCCACAGCCACTACAGTGGGTCATGAACAGTCCACAGGGTACCTTTTTAAGGATGAGCAGTTCTATTGCAGCAGCAAAGAAAATCCCCTTCTTCTGTGTCTAGCAGCACAGGTTCTCCTGGCAACATAAGCTCTCCACTATCCCCAGGGTGACGGTTCTGAGACACAGCCTCCTCTCNGGGCCCGGCCTGAGCTGGATGGAGCCAGGCTGGCCGGGAGCAGAAGGCCCGGCCCTGCCCACAGTAGCCAGCATGTTGGCCTGGCCAAACTGTATCCGCCGAGACCTCAGGCCGGGTCCTCCCCACCTCTGCTGCACAGCCGCTCCAAACCTCCCTTCCCCCACCTCCAGAAGGGGGGGCGGGGCCGGATAGTCTTATAGAAGAGAGAAGCAGAGAGCTGCTTCTCTCTGAAGAGCAGCAAGGCCAAAGAGGAAGAGCTCAAAAAACCCAGGATATGGTAATANAGCCGGATGGCCCGGGGTGACAGAGCAGGGCCCGGCCTGAGCTGGATGGAGCCAGGCTGGCCGGGAGCAGAAGGCCCGGCCCTGCCCACAGTAGCCAGCATGTTGGCCTGGCCAAACTGTATCCGCCGAGACCTCAGGCCGGGTCCTCCCCACCTCTGCTGCACAGCCGCTCCAAACCTCCCTTCCCCCACCTCCAGAAGGGGGGGCGGGGCCGGATAGTCTTATAGAAGAGAGAAGCAGAGAGCTGCTTCTCTCTGAAGAGCAGCAAGGCCAAAGAGGAAGAGCTCAAAAAACCCAGGATATGGTAATACTTCAGTACACTATGGGATGGGAAGAGACAGTGGAAGTAAGACTGGGATTCTTCCATGAAGGAAGGCTTTAGATAAACTTTATAAACATCTATTCCTAAGAAAGATCTTGCGCAGATTTGAGATTCAGGAAGCAAAATACTCTCGACATAATATGGGATGTTCATGACATGAATTGGAAGTTGTCTCCTAACTACTGAAGTGGAAGGAATTACATCAGTTTGCTTCAGCTATTGCCATCTGCAGAGAAATTAAAAATTATTGGTGTCTGGAAAGCTGGAACTATGTTTGGAGAAATACTTTTAAACTTTGAAGGGTGTTCTATTTGGAAAATTTATGGAAACATTTGACTTAATCCTTGAGGCCTGTGGCATTCGAAGTAATCCATCATTTTTTATGCTAGTTTCATTTATATAAAAGAATTAGAGTAAAAATAGATACAAGCATTTCAATTAAGCCAGTCACCAATTTTTGTTGAAAACATACATTTTTTAAAAGACTAGAGAATTCTATTAATAATATAAATTTCTTTTATTCCCAGTGTGCTGAATCAGACAATTCTTTCTACTACAAATCTTTAGAAGATGCAGAAGTTGCCTTATGTAGAGAAAAACAAAAATTATAACACATTCTTATAGTCAGGCTGGTAAATACATAGAGAAAATTCTATTTGTAAAAAATAGCTTGCATTGATGCTATAAAAATAATTCTACGCAAAATCACTGTTCATGTTTCCCCATAGTTTTATATACTTTCACAGACAGTAAAAATAAAACAAGACAGATTTAGTAAACTGTTGAAAGTCGTCTATTACATTTGTACCATTTTAGGTTGTAACAGTGTCACTGTTTCTTATAACTTTCCCACATAATCAAGACTCAATTGTAGAAAAAAAGAAAAAATGTAGGGAAGAGAACTTGCACGTGTACAAAAAAAAAAAAAAGGAAAAAATCATTCATATAAAGAAAATGTTTAAGGGAAAAAACATCTAGTCATTCTAAATTTATTTTCTGTTCAAAATACAACTTTTTTCTGTTTCATTTCTTATTTTACAATTGAGTAAAATAATTAGGCATTACATGACTTTTACATGAAAATGGCAGAAAGGATCAAACCATATGAAAAGTAATTTGAGGCTTAAAGGGAGTAAGTCTCCTGTTAAAATAAAACCAAACCAAAAAACCCCAAATAATCTGTCTTCCAAGAATTCTTGCATACCATGACTAACAAGTTCTCTGGTAATGGAAGATCACACAGTAAGTGTAAGAAGAACACTGAAATAAATATTGAATTTAAAGTGGCTTTAACTTCTGAGAAGAATGTTTTCTCATAAGACAACTTGTAGGTAGGAAGAAATGTACTTTCTAAAATATTGCATAAATATTGATAGAGGAGTTGGTACAGTATTTAGGTTTCTCCAAATCAGAAAAGTAATGCTTCTCACATAAGCAGATAGACTAACCTTTTTTAAAAAAAGAACATCTAGTCCTTTTGACAATATTTCAAGGCTACCATGTTATCATGGGGCTGTCAGTAAAAAGTATGTTTCCAAGATTACATAAGTATCTAATGCTTTCAGCACTACTGTTACGGAAAGGTTCAGGCTATGCCTGCTTCCTGCAGTAGAGAATTTTGTGAAGTCTTTGACCACCAAATACTGGAGTGCCTACTTCTGCCTTTATTCAGACTTAAAATGTGGCTCATGTTGATTGGCTCTGACTTTATCTAGGTCTTGTTAATTTGGTAGTAGACCCAGAAAGCAGTGTGCTTTCTGACTTGCTCCCATAGACAGGACCATGTATCTGTGGCTATCAGGAGGCGGATTTTTCTTGAAAGGTTATGCATTGCAGTGCTTCTCCACTGCCCTGTGTCTCTGTATCCCCACTGAAACCAATTAGGAATCCTGTTGTGTGAAGTACCATACAACCATGTTAAAATACAAAGGAATATTGGACATGATAGATAAATAAGAAGACACTACTGTTCAGTCTTAAAATGCACACATTTTAAACGCAGAAAGATTAAAGACCTCATGTAAATAAGGCTGGGAGTCTGTATTGGTGGTGATCCTTTGCTTCTCTGAACTGACATGGGACAGCCCTTATAACCTGTAAATGGCTTCCCAGACTCCAGCCAATATCCGGAGTCTGGCAGCCTTTGGCATCAAGAGACAGTGAGTTCTTTGTTTGGTTTCATAAGATGGTGGGGTATTTGTAGCAGAGAAGGCCACTGAATCCATGTTGCCTCCACACATCACTAGGTGCAGCAGAGATAGTGCCACATTGAACCTAGTGGGCTTTCTCACAGTACTGAAAGTTGCCTCTCTTTGAAAATAAAAGACATGGTGAGGTTTTATTTGATAATTTCATTCAATCTTACTATCTTCAAAGCCATTGAAAAAAAATTGTATTATTAAAATCAGAGTCAAGGTGGATTCCATGGAGTTTTGAGGGATTTTAAGACCAGAGGAGGGAGTAAATATTTTGTATACAGTATCTGGTGTATTTCTAGGTAAATAATATTTCTGTTCTCAAGACAGAGATCTTTTTTTTCCTTTTTAGACTTTTTTCCCTATAGTGCACTCATTCCACAGAGTACACTCATTTATAAATGTGCTTCTTTAGCACTACTTGAAAATATTACAATATCAACATGAATAAACAGTAATGATTTTTTTTTTTTATGAAGAAATAGTGAAAAGTAAGAGTAATTTGTGAAGATCATCTGTCATCTGCAGTAATAGACTTAGGGGAAGTATACAGTAGCAATTCTAGGAATCATAAGTAAGAATTTTAAAATAGGAATAACCGGTTCCCCTTTTCATCAGAGGTATTTTCCCTATTTTTTCCCTAATAGTCTGGAGCACCATCTGCTACTTTGACATCACTGGCATCTTAAATCCTCTTTCTTTTAGCAAGTTTTCAGCATACCTAAGCCTTTCAGGTATAATTAAGCTCACATCAGAGTGGAATGCTCAACCTTCAATGAATCTTTGGAAAAAAGGACTCTCTTGGGTTCCAGAGAGAGATCTGAGGTCAGGGTTTCTTTTGTATCAGTAGATCAATAATAAAGATAATCATACAGTGCCACTGAATTCTTTCGTATCTAACCTTGAAGCACTAGATTATTGCTCAATAACAGTCAGAAATATTTCATCCCTTTGTGATTGCTTCACTGATTTTTCACAGACAACACTGTCTTCTTCAAATGCAAATAAAGTTTGGAAGCAAAAAGGTAAATAAAAGTGACACAATTATATAAACTATGAGCTACAATAGGTATCAATTACCCTGCTAACTGAATACATTACAGAAAAGTATAATTACCTTTCTATTATTGTGTGAAAAATGTTCTGGGATTTATCAAAATTAGTTTCCAACCCCTACAGAGAGTACTTGACTGATTTACCTTTACTTTTTTTAATGAAACAGCTTATTTTTCTTAATATTGAAGAAAAATAGTAAAATAATTTGAAATATTTGAAAGTGAACTAGATCCATCATGTTGAAATATTACACTGTAAGAAAACTGCAGTAACATGGAGTGAAAAATCACTGAGGAAGCATGGTGGAGATTTTTGAAATTGAATGTGTCTTGTACTTACATTAATGCCTTTCAACTAATGTAGCTTCCAAAAAGTCAGGTTAGAGATTTGGTTTTATTATATATGCATGACATTTATTTGAAAAAGATAGAGAAGAAGACTTGGTAATCTAAATTTTTCCAACAGCTACCAATGATAATGCAAAGGTTGGTTGGCCACGCCTAGTGAAAAGAGCATCAAAGAAGGCAGTGAACACTAGCCTAACCTTAAGACAGTTTGTTTTTAGCTTACTTTACTTTATTGTTTTAAAAAATTGCAGAAAAAAACCCACTAGTTGTGCCTTCCTTCAAATTTTGAGAAAAGCAAGAAAAGTATTACTGAATCAGGATTCCTGTACATACAATTATGAACTTTTGATGACTTGGCTTCACATTAATTGTACTTACACAAAATTAATATTTTTCCACAGTGATTTTGCTCAGCCCAAAAAATATGGATTCTCTAATTGTGGCAGGAAAACCTTAGACTGCAATCTTGCATAAGCTTCACAGAGAAGTTTGTTCTATTTTACTATAATGGAACCAGAGAACTGCAGAATCACAGAATCATTAATGTCGGAAAAGACCTCCAAGGACATCAAGTCTAACTTTTGATCCAATACAACCATGCCAGTATATCCACAGCACTAAATGTCACATCCACTCATTTCTTGAACACTTCCAGACATGGTGGAGCGCTTCCAACCTCCCTGGGCAGTCTTTTCCAATGTCTGAAAACCTGTCCAGTGAAAAAATTCTTTCTGGTGTCCAGTCTTAACTTCCCCTGGCTCTTTGTGAGCCAACCCCCACCTGTCTGGACTTTCCTTTCTGGGAGTTGTAGAGAGCAATAAGGTGTCCCCCTTACTTTCTCCAGGCTAAAGAATGCCACCTCCCTCAGCTGCTCCTCACAGGACTTGGGCTCCAGACCCTCTGTGCCCTTCTCTGGACATGCTCAAGCACCTCAATGTCTTTCTTGGAGTGAGGGGCCCAGAACTGAGCACAGGATTCAAGGTATGGCCTCACCAGTGCTGAATACAGAGGAACAATCCCCAGCCTGGTCCTGCTGGCCACACTGTTGGTGGTGCAGGCCAGGGTGCCATTGCCAGGCACACACTGGCTCATGTTCAGCC
>VZTZ01020145.1:92187-124044 GCA_013400955.1 Drymodes brunneopygia | reverse complement strand
TCATGAGATTCCCATGGGCCCACTTTTCAAGTTTGCGCAGATCCTTCTGAGGGGTATCCCATCCCTCAGGCATGTCAGATGCACCTCTCAGCTTGGTGTCATCAAATACTATAATTAACAATAGGGAAGAGACATTTTTCTTTTAAAGGTCACAAGATACACTGATTAGAGCCTAGCTTTTGACCTTTATTCAGGAAGTTTCCAAGAGACCTCTAGCTGAACTAGATGGGGGATAACAAAAAGCAAGAACTAAAAGAAAGAGACAATAATATTGTTGCAGCAAATTCAATTGCTGATTTGATAGATATTAAAATTATCAATACATCTTGCAGGAAAAATACACAAAATTAAGTCTTTAATCCACAGACACACACGATAGTCAACATGCCTGGTAAACTTTTAAACAATATCAAATAGATCCTGAGAGTACACTGATCAGGGATATTGGTGGGAAAAGCTGGTGGAAAAATGTAGTTGTGGGTCATGCATGGATATAATACTATAATAAAGCAGAGCAAACTCTGCCCTTTTAAACAAAACAAATCCAAGCTAAGAGCACTTAAATGATACATGACTTTTATTCAGTGTAATTTATCACATATAGATAAAACCAAAAAAATCTTAACAAAATACTAGAATGTGAAAGTAGAAGTAAAATTTCAAACATACTGAAATTAAAGTTAAAGACAAAGAAAAAAAATGTTTCCATGGCCAGGTGAATTAGGAAACTTTAAAGTCTCATCAATATGTCCAGTTAATTGTCATGCTATTACGATTAAAAACAGTAATTGAAAAATTTAAAACTCCCTCTTGCTTTGTAACCAAAATTACTTGATAACTGAAAATACTTTGTAACTAAAAAGTGTTATTAGTTTCATGGAAGTACTTTGTTCAATGCTTGCTTCTCAGTGACACCTCCTTTGTCAGTCCTTCAACACTGGTGAATCTCCCTCACACAGAATGCACTCCCAGGTCCCAAATAATTACTCTATGCCAGGCCAAAATGGCCCTGGAAGACTTTAGGAGAAAAAAATGGTTTATGGAGAACAGAATTGTCATTTCTCCTGATGATAAATCTGTTTGTGATTTATGCTAAAATTAACTTTAAAGTATTTGTAATTTCATGCCTATGTGATGCTGGGATCTTTTTAAACAATGGAATCAGTATTAAATACATGATCTTAGTTTACCTGCATCATCGTTTTTGCAGCTTTTGAGAGCAGTTATTACAGATCTTACTATAAAATGGCAAACTTATAAAAATGACATACCATGAGAAAATTCAAAATTCCTACAAAGCCTTATAAATCAAAGACGATTTGAAAACCTTTCCTAACTGTTGAAATAGAGGTTTGGAATTTGGACATTTCTTTTTAACTAAGTAACTTCCAGTATCTTTGTCCTGATTCAGCCTCACAAAATGAGTATATGGAGTCTCCTGAGAAGCTTGTCCATGCCCACCCTTAAAAAGTAACATATGGAGGAGGAGTATCTATCCAGTAACAGACTACCATTATGGAACAAAAGGTTTGATGGGGTGGTGAATTAAGAAAGAGTGATAGAAAGCCATTGCAAAGGCAGATGCAGGCTTTAAGAACTCATTTTGATATTTTTCTGAAAATCTGGGTTTTTAAATTTCCTTTGAAGGTACATAATTTGAGTGAAGAATGAAATTCACTGATGTGCTCTCTTAACACCAGTGCTTACAATATTCCTCTTTGCCTGAACTTAGAGTAAGAAATAGTATTTTCAAAGGGAAAGATTGAATTTTGTATGGTTTTAATAATGGGTTTTTAAACAAGATGAAAAAGTACAAAACCAAGCAAGCATATTCAGAGGAAAGAAAAAGCAAAGTAAAAGTTACTTGAGGGGGAAAAAAGAGTGTTTGACAAAATCTGTGGCTTAACTGCAGGAATGAAGTGAATGTAGGGAACAGCACCCTAGCCATGCTCCACCCCTCGTCTCTGCAAGTAGGACATACATTTCTGATGAAAGAACATAACACATACATGAAAGAAATAGATTCATTAGCTACAGATTCAGTAGCAACAGCAGTCTAACATGAGCATCTCCGGTTTAACTTGATAGGCCTTTGAGTGGATGTTTTCTTTCTAGGACCTTCCTAGATTCTCTCCTGTGTACAAAGAAAGCTGCCTTTTTAAAAGTCAAGGAAGGTAGAAGTTCATTGTTTTAGGAGAAAGAGTTTGACTCATAATACATTTCTTTTCACTCTTATATGTGGTATATTTTGCTTTTTTCTTGACAATATGAGATTGAAAAATATTCTATTTTGTCTTTGGAATTTTGTCATTTGAGACAGACATTCTATGATGCTTTATTATTTATTTTTTAAATGGGGTCTAGTATTATCCTTGCTTTGAAGTCTTATATACTTGCTGAACAAAAAGTACTAGAAAGCTGTAAACACAAATCTCCTAATCTGTTAGAGTTTAATGGAGGTGATGAAACATTTTCTTCTTTTTTTGTCAGTGATGGTTCCACGACCTTTTCAAGCAGAATCAACAAGTCAGAACAGCACATTTTCATCTTTAAGTCACAACACTTACTAGAAAGAGCAAGACCCTTAGCTTGCATTTACACTGAAGTAGCAAGACAATTATAATCTAACTGTCAAAGGAATGGTACACTCAATACTGCAAATTTAATTCAGGTATATTTTGTGTTGACTAGATTTAAAAACAACAGAGCTAAAACCAGAAAAGGTAATTACCTACAACTCTAAATATACCTAACATTAGATAACTTAACTAGGAGCTGCAATGTCAATTTTGCTACATTAGGGAAATGCATAAATTATGTATATGTGATTACATTTTCTCATATTGCTTGAAGTGTTTTATGTTTGTACAATAAAAGACATTTATATGCCATGTGCTTATGTAGCACATATAGATGAGAAATAACTTTTGTATAACTTCTGTGTATGCATGTCAGGATTTTAAAAATTTCATTAATTTGTCTTTAACGATTTCATGTTTTCTTTCAATCTATACAATAAAGAGTGTGGATTTTTATTTCCAGTAATGCGGTTGCAGGGGAAGTAGTTTAAAGATAAGAAAATATATTTCAGAAAAAATAAAACTAAGAAATTTGTGTTGAAATATGTTTACATATGAGATATATTTTGATAAAGTACAGCTGATGTTTTTATAAAGCTTTTTCCTAATTTTATACCAGAGGATACTAGTAGAGGAAAATAAAAGGCAAATTCTATTGTTAACATTAACTTCATGTAATCTTTTAAAATGTATTCTCTGCAAGGTAAATCCATTTTGTCAACAAGAAGATATTATGGGTGAGGACAGTACTGATAATTTTAAAAAAATTATAATCTACCGGTTTTGTTTATTAACTCATAATAAGCAGCCCAAATAAGCTTAATGAGTGAGAAGTTCCTTATTTCTGAAACAGACTGAGATTTGGCCTACTAAATTTGTCATACAATCAGATGATTTGCTTTTCTTGAGATTATATAATCTGGAAAGAATGAGCAAATCTTTTATACAGGTAAGGGAAAACTGAAGAGGAAGCAAGAAAAAAGCTGAGGATGAGGACGGAGTATGCAATTACTGAATTTTAACTACAAAATTCGGGTTAGTGAAGGACTGCTTGCAGATTCTCCCATAAGTAGAGATGCAGATTAGAGTTGCTTGCAGATCCTTTCATAAGGTGAGATTCTGTGTTCCTGCCTTCGCCTCTCCTGGAACATCTGGACGATTAAATGGCATTTTGAGTCTTGTTGTCTCCCTACTAACTCTGCCGGTTATCACCTGCACTCTCTTACTCTGCTCTGTCATCACTTTTATTACTGTTTTTAAGTACTTGCTTCCAGCACTCAGCAGAAGCCCTACAGCCCCAAGGAGAATGAAGCAACTGCAAGCTGAGTCCATGCCCTGAAATAAGAAGCAGCGATGTAGTCAGAAAGAACACATGCTTTCTGCTTAAGTAAGCACTCTGACAGGTAGCATTTAAAAAACTCCACCAAAAAGAATGGACTTTTAAAAAATTATTGACATTCTTGAAGGCCAACTTTTCATAAGACTAGCATCATTTCCTCAATTTTAAATAAATTCTTGTGGATGACTTAATTAGTAGTATCCAGTAAAACATCCAGTAGAGAAGATAATTACTTGATTGTCAAACGGAATAACAACAGTTTTCCCTGCAGTGAAATCTCTACCACTGTAATTAGGTTATGTCATACTTTACCCTGAAGGGAATATTAAAAACACAAGACAAGCCACTTTCATCCACTGTATTTTTTCTATTTATAGTTTAGTGCTAAATTGCTGCCTTCATGATGCAGCAAAGACATCAATAACCAAATAACCACTCTTCTACTGCTCGATTAGGTTTGCTACATGGATATTAATGTAAATATGGATCCTCTAAGAGAATTCTGTTGACTAATCATGTGTAGCATAATAATAAAAAATATACATATGAAGAGTTTTACAAGAAAAAATAACACCGTAGAAATATATAGAAGCAAGATTAAGAAAAAAATCAGCAATAAATATATCTGCAAGGATTATACATCTACTGACACACTGAGTGAATTGTGACTTTTCTTTTTTATTTTTATTTTGCATTGCTCCTCTCTCAGAACAATGACAATAACAAAACAACAGCAAAACCCAACAAAAAACCTTATAAAATTAAGGAACTGTCTGATGAATTTGATATAATATGAAGAATTGCCTGTCACCTATGACTCCATTTGTGAAAAAAAGGTACAAAAATATTTTTTTAAATCTTACTATCTGTTTGTATTTATTTCTATAGATTAAAAAAATGTTATTCACAGGTGTGAGTACAGTTCTATTTTTCATGTGTATTTGATAAGTATGAAAGCCAGTTGTTTTATACCTAATGTAAAATCAGGCCACATTTTTTTTGCCTAGAAAACCAGATTGTACTGCTAACTGAATCACTTAATGGAGAAAAATACCTCAGAAGAAAATTGCTTTTTCAAGTCTTCAGTGAATTAGGTGAATCTTAAAATGCTTGATGTTTATAAAATGGCAAAGAACAGTAGCTTCATTTTTCCCCTGATCTAAAAGTAAGAGTTAAGGAGGCTTCTAGTTTAAGATTTGAATTTTCTCTTAAGAAGATGAGAACACTTTGTAGAATAAATTATAAAAATCACAAACACAGACATGGTTAGGAGAAGAAAATGTGGAAAGATATTTCAGTTAGATTTATGTTCTGTTTTCTATTTTTTAAAAATGTTTTGTGGAGTTTTTGTAAGTGACACACAAACAAAACCTCTCCCTGATTTCAGATGTCTTCAATACCAAGCTGAGAATGGATTCACAGGGATCTGGATTTTTTTATTACCATTAGTCCATGTATTAAGGCACTTTACCTTGAAAAAAACCCACTTCTAAAACATTTATTGTTTAGGGTAACCATATTAAATAGAACATCGTGATCTTTGAAAAAACCAGGACAATTGATAATGCATGTGACTACCTTAGAAGCTGCTTCATCTAACAGGTGAGGTCTTTTAAGAGTGATGAAATAAGGCCAATGACAGCTAGAAAGGCAGTACAAAGATTTCTTTGAAATCTGAAAAAAGCAGCATTCTTTTTTATATGTTTATATCAGATAATTAGAGAGGTCTAAGAGGGAAGACATCATCCCCAACTTAAGTGCATTCTGAAACAGAAATTTTCTAGTGCAATATTACAGAAATTGCAGGGAATTTCTGATTAAAGGACTGACATCAAGAATCTTCTGTGTGCTGAAAACGAGAATCACACTATTATTACCACTCATGCTTCTCTCAGCAAATCTCTGTTAAAAAGTAAGTACTTGGATGAATGTCAAGTCCATGGAGCAAGGAGTTTTCTGTAGAATTATATTTAACTTCAATAAACAAGTTTTTATGTAAATGTCACCTTTTTAAGTACCCAGAATCCATTTAACAATGGACTTGTTTCGGATTTTTTTTTGTTTGGTTGACTGGGTTTTTTTCAGTTATGGAGACACAAGTAGTTATCTCTTCTTGATTATTGTACAATGGTACAACAGTTTGGGTCAAAAGGAACCTTAGTGACCACCCAGTTCCAGCCCCCATGCCATGGGCAGGAACACTTTTCACTAGAACTAGTTGTTCAAAGCCCCATCCAGCCTGGCCTTGAGCACTTCCAGGGATAGTACATCCACAGCTTCTGTGGGCAATCTTTCAAGTGCCTCCCTAGCCTCCCAATAAAGATTTTCTTCCTAACATCTAATCCAAACCTACTGTATTCAATTTGAAGGCGTTCCCCTTTGTCCTGTCATTACATGTCCTTATGAAAAGTCTCTCTTCAATTCTTCTGTAGCCCCCTTTAGGCACTGGCAGGCCAAAAGACATCTTAACAATTTACCAAAGGCTGTTGCTATTGAAAATTATTTGTATATGCTATTGGAAATTATTAGTACTTTTTTTCCAGTCCCCATAAAAAGACGTAAAAAAGATGCTTATATATCCCAGGGGCCATCTAATATTAAATTTCAGAACCTCAAATTGTCTTTAGATAATCATCATCTGGCACAGATATAACTATGACCTCCTTTGTACTGAAGTGCAATTGCTTATTGATGGCTTCTGTGATGAAAACTCCCAAAGGTTTCTCAAATCTGCTTCCAGGTACCATGTTCATACATAGATTCAATACCTACTAGAATTAAAAATGTAACACATGAAAATATGCTTGCAAATTAGTGTTATTTCCCCTTTTTACACTTTATAAAGAAGCATTAATGTTTTGCACTAGCTACTGCCCTGGCAATGAGACCTATTAACCTCCCAAGCGATCAGCACAGGCCTCTCTCACCAACATTCACCAACAAGACCCCAAAGATAGTTCTGAGATACTTGTGTTTCCTTGTCCACTCATGCTTCTGTTTCACTGCTGACACCACTGACATGGATGACAGATAAAACAAATTGTGAAGGTAACTTTGCTTTAACTCAGATTTATGTCTTCAAGGAGCGCAAGAGACAGTATCAACTTGTTTTGCAAAAGTTACTGTCCAATATCCCTTATTAAAACATTTTCAGTCATCACGAGCCAAAGCAAGGCCAGAGATATTGACCTGGTACTACTGGAAGACTCTGTCTTTCATTATCCAATTTACCAAACACTATTCACCCATAGGCACATCCCAGCACACATGATTGAATCTGACCAATCTCTCAAAGAAATTCTTACTATAGAAATAATCCTTCTTGTTTGCTATCCTGTGACTAACTCTGTGGTGATGCTCACTGATCAGCTCATATGGATAAAATATATGCTGAATTTGATTTTATGTTTGCTTGATGAGGAGAATCTCCTCTTGAAGATTTAAATTTTAGAGGAATATGTGACCAGAGTCTAAAAATACTCCTTTTCCTATACATGATTGTTCTCAAGAATAGTAGTCTGAAAGCAATGGTATTACTGAACCTCTCTGGAAACATCCTGTAGAGCTATGGACATGGGAAGATATCCCTTTGCATATAGATATGCTACTGTCAGTGAATAATACTAGTATGCCTCTGCGTAACTTTGGACCACGCTTTCTTTCAGGTCACATCTTTCTTCTTTTATTTTTATCTAAATTTGCAGGCTCTTATTTTTATTGACTTAATTTTGTAATGTGGATATTTTATTTTCACGAGTTCCACAGAAAAAAATGCCTTTTTATTTTCCAGATTTGTATTTTAATAGAATTATGTTATTTGCTTCATTCTCTCTAGTTCCTAAATAGGAAAATGTGTATTTCATCCTTCTTAGGCAGTGTTACGTGGCCTACCATACATATGTTGGGAGACTTCAAAAGGATGTTCTTTTTTTGTATTTTCCTGTCGCAACTTTTCTCTTTTTATTATCTGATCACTTGCAAACATGATCAAGCTTTAAGATGAAATATTTATTTTCAGAAGAAATATCTGAAGTTATCAACTTAACTGAAGATATTTTGTATGAAAATAAACTGAAACCAAGTTAATGTATAAACATAGAAGTGTGTTAGCAAGAGTTGAGATTGATTTGGATACTCAGGTTAAGTATGAAACATTTCAAGCTGTTTGGGGCAAATTTATAAACATGATCAATGAGATGAAGGACAAAATGTTTTCCAGCATTCAGGAATGAGAGGAATTAATGATGTCTCAAACTTCAGTAAGATACTTTTGGCTCCACAGCAGCACAAAATCACAGCTGAAATGGGACTTCATGTCCTCTTTTTGCTTCTTTTCCCTGACAAGAGGAGTCCACTCTTAGCTGAGCTCCTCCGTGGGTGAACAGACGCAGTTTCTAAGTCACCTCTAAGGGACTAATTCCCTTTGCCCGGTTTTTGTCCCTGAAGGAATCTGGTGTGATACTAGGAATGATGCCAACAATCATCACGTATGATTGGTTTTTCCCTTTCTTGCTTCCATCTTTAATGCTGTAGCTTGTTATAGGAACAGTGAGCTACAAATAGTTTTCTAACCTCACCAAACAATGGGAGAAGTTTTATATCTTCTACAGTTTTTTTGTGCTTACCCACATACTTGCTTGGGTGTGAGGAGGGTGAAAGTGAAGAAAGTAATTATCAAGAACAATAAAAGCGTTTTCATTCTCAGGAGAAATGAACTAACATCACAGGCTAGCTGAGTATTTTACTGAGCTGCCTGATGTCTTTCCTGCCATGCAATGCCGTGAAAATCCCCTTAGTTTGTGTCTGTACTATGTGTGCATTTTATCACCCTTGGTCTTCAAAAAAGACACACGCAAAAATTTCTTTACTCTGAAATGGAGTCTCTATTGAGTCAGTAGGGGTTCAGGCAGGCAGAGCAGAGCATTTTCATGCACCACATTGCTGGATCTACAGATTGGAAATCTCCACAGGAAAGGGATTTATAAAGGTATGCTTCCTGAGGAAATGAAAAATATTTTATCTTAGCAGAACTTGCTTGCATAATAAATCTCCTATAACAATATGGTGCTTTAATGGTGGCTGTGCAATGAAAAACTTTTAAATGTTCTAAATTACAATTCAATATAGTGTGGGTTGCCACTATGGCACTCACTTGGCAAGGTTCATTTATACATACAGACTACAGGATCTGACCTAAATATATATGGAATAAGAGCATTTTTGTCTGTACAAATTAGAAAGACTAAACCAATATAATGATTCAGAAAATAGTCCATAAGGATTATTAGAGTAATTTGAAGTATAGAGAGGTCATAAGAAACGTCTGTTCAGACAATGAGAAGTTGAAGTGGTCAGTATAATTAGATTTTTTGAGGAACAATAACATTATCTGTAACTATTGGTGCACATATATGAGATAGTCATCTGAAAGAAGGCATCTTCATGCTTATGGAAACAGCAAACTGTATCACATGTAAAGATTGGACTTTTTATTAGGTTTCCTGTCATTAAATGTCATGGAATTTTTTCATAACATTTTGATCTGCCCCTACCTGTAGCGTTCGCCAGTCTCTCCTGGCGGCCGCTTCCAGGGTTTGGAGCAGCAGCCAACCTGCTAGGATGGTGGGTCCCAGGAGTCCCGGTGGCCCCGAAGCCAAGCCAGTGGTCGGATGATGGGGGGAGTGCAGTAGCCTCCCCAGTGACCCCAGAACCTGGTCGGCAGCGCCTTCCCTAGATGAGCCAGAGTTGGCTGGGAGGGATCCTTAGTCCCAGAATAATTGAGACACTGACACCAAATAGCAGCACTCTGGGCATCTGGATACTAAGGACCCGGAGCACCGGCAGCACCAGACTTTTATTGGGGGACAAGAACCAATCACAGTACTAGGCAGGGGCGGAACAAGGGAGAGACAAGGGACAAGGACCAATCTGGAAGGGGAAGGGGAGGAGGAGGGAATTCAGACAGGGGTACAAACCAATGAGCAACCAAGTAACATAGAACAATCTAGAAACCAAGAATGATAGGCAGGAGATGGGCAGGTGGCAGGACGAAGGGAAAAGGGCAGCCAGCCTTTGGGAGACCCAACCCCCTTCTGGGGCATACCACTACAAACTCCACCCCAGGGGTGGTCTCCCAATGCTTCAGGGGGTTAGGGGGGGTAACAAGGGCTTTTAAGGGCTAAAACCACCGCAACACCTACCCATTATTCTCTTAATTCACTGCTCAGACTCTCATTGCTATAAGTATTTGGTTAAACCAGTACCAACTGGCTGGTTGGTATTTTTTACCCATAGCCTTTTACCATGAGCTTGTCTTGCTAATGGCTTATTTTTTCTCAGACCTAGATGTACCTGCTGGCATGCACAGCCAGGCCCATATGTACTTTCTCAAAGCTATGTAGATCATTAAGTACTTTAACGTATGCAGAAGTAAGGGCCTTTCCATCTGCAAATCTTGAGTCTGCCTTTCTTCTGCATCTCTATAAATTTTTAGCCAAGCTTCTGTGACAGTTTTCCAGAGTTCCTGTGCATTTTTTTTCCTATGCTGTTCTTGTGCTGTTTTCCTTGTACCTGCAAACCCCAATTTTCTTGCTGTTGGTTTCTTCAGCAAAGTAGATGTCTCTGATGTGAAACTCACCCCTTTGTGGCTTTGCTTTTCCTACATCCTGCTTTGTGAAATTTAGTTAATATTAGAGAAACTCAAAACTTAATGAGTAAGAGTGTGGTAGTAATTTAAATATGCAGTAAGCAGTACCCAATAATACATATGCAAGACAACAGTCAATCAGCACATATTTCTCATGACTGAAAAAGCATGCTGTAATCCACACTATCACAGACAGTAACAATCCAGTTGAGAGGATCATATTGAAAATGGTACAGGAGTAGGGAAATCTGTGGTAAAAGTCAACATTCTCATAACCTTCAGCTTTACCACCTACTACACTGGAGGGAATGCACAGGGAAGAGGTTAATTACATCAATGTCGTTCTTGACTTGTCATTGGGAAGCTTACTTCTTACACTTCCCTCTTGTGTTGTTCTGTTTGTTACTTTCTTGTTTCCCCCAGAAGCTACTTTCACATTTAGAATTTGTGTATTATCAGCAATGACGCATCTGAATAGAGCCTTGTGTCAGTCTGTCTAAGCATCTTTTGTGCAACACACATTCCATATTTTCCATGCAGAATTATGGAAAAGAGATAATTAAAGCCTCTGGAATTATCCCATAGCAGGGAAACCTCCTAACAGTTACCCTGTACTTATTCAAGGGCTGTTCTGCAATAAGTGAGCACACAAAAAGCTAGGAGGAGTAGAATGACATGCTTTATTCTTGCTTTATATATGTAGACTATAGTAAGATACAGAAGCAGATACCAAGTCTTGTGTAAAGAGCATTACTTATGAGAGCACTTCTCATGATTCAGCACTCTCAGTTCTTGCAGGCATCTAAGCAAACTCTAGCTGATGTTGCTGCCGCTGGAACAGTTTGAGAGTCACACTTCCATCCTACTCCCATCTGCTCCTGGAAACACTGCAGAGGGTGCAGCAGGCAAACTGTCTTAACAAACTACCTCAGCAGTAGGTCTCCAGCCTGAAATGCAGGACATCCACCTGTAAGTTATTCACAGATATTTTTCAAATTTATGCTGCTAATTCAATAATTGAAGAAGTTGGACCAAAAAAAAAATTGATGCTTCATAAAAGGTAGAAGATGCATGAATGCAGATTATAAATTGTTTTCCTAGTGATTTCTTTAGTCCTAATGACTGAGGATCAAAATATTAACTAGTTGGCTTACAAGACATTAAACTACACTGTAATATCTGGTGTTACACACCATGGATTTGCAAATGCATTTAATTTATGTGGCCAAGTGTTTGCAGTGGAGGAGGAGGCTGGAAGGATAGCCTCTAAAAGGAGAGACTGAGGGCTGCCCCATGCCAAATATAAGTGGTTCCAGCCAGCTCCAATGGATCCACTGCAGAGCGCAGCTGAGTCCCTCAGCCCAGCTGGTGGCACCTCCAGAAAAACCTACTTTAAAAAGGGTAAAAAAAGCTGTGCACTAAATCAGAAGAGTGAGACAAATGTGAATAAAACAGCCCTGAAAACACCAAGGCCAGAGAAGGAGGGGAAGGAGGTGCTTCAGAAGTTATGGCACAGATTCCTCTGCATCACATGGAGAAGACCATGATAAAGCAGGCTGATCTCAAGCAGTCCATGGAGGATCCTTTACCACAGAAGGTTGATATGACCTGAAGGAAGCTGAGGTCCATGGAGACCCCATGTAGAAACTGCCTTGGGAGGGGAAGAGGTAGAAAAGTCAGGAGTGAAGTTAAGGCTGGAAAGAAGGTGGGATAGAGGCAAAAGTTTCCAGTTCTGCTAAGAAAACCTACTGTTTTTTTCTTTGCTTGTCACCATCTTACTTTATTTTTACTTGAAAATGAGTAAAATTAATCTTCTCCAAGTTAAGTCTGTTTCTCTTGTGATGGTATTTGGTGAGTGATCTGTCAATCAATGAGCTTTTCCACCCTTTTTTCTCCCTTGTCCTGTTGAGGGGGTAAAGGAAGAGTTTGACTGGGTTGGGGTCTCAGACAGCCGAAGTTAAATCCACCACAGTAATGCATCAGAAAAATGGATTTGCCCTTATTGAAGAATGATTCCTCATCAAGACAGTAACTCTGTTTGAGAACTCTGGTGTGAGGAAATCCCTTAACTACCAGTAAAGTACCACCCATCTAGCATACCATGAGCTAGAATTTTACTCATACTGGATATTTCTCAAGTCTTACAGAAGACACCTGTCTAGTCCCAAATGCAGTAGAGGTGGAAAAGTGACAGAGTGACCATTTGCAAATAATGAGGGTAGCCTTATGCTCAATACTTGGTGGTACTCTCATGTTATTCATCTAACACAAAAAATATGAAATGAGCTGTGCAGAGATCCCTCAGAGAATTTCCTTTCCCATTCATGATTTGAATGGGAAAGGTGTCCATTCACTATGATGTTCCCAAAAGATGTATCATAATGCTTATGTTGACACTTTTCTTTTTTCTCATGAACAAAGAGAATATATACAACATTGCATGAAGAGGCAGGTGGCGAGCCAGTTCTGAATTGTTTCATAGAATCATAAAAATAGGCTGGGTTGAAAGCATAGAATCATAGGATTACAGGATGGTTTGGGTTGGAAGGGAGCTTAAAGATTATCCTGTTCCAATGCTCCTGCCATGGGCAGAGATACTTTCCACTAAAACAAACTGTTCAAAGTCCCATCCATCCTGGCCTCAAACATTTCCAGGGTTGTAGCATCCATAGCTTCTGTGGGCAACCTGCTCCAGTGTCCCACAGCAAAAAAAGTCATCCTATTATCTATCCAAACCTACTCTCAATTTTAAGGCATTAGCCCTTGTCCCATCACTACATGCCCTTGTCAAAAGTCCCTCTTCAATTCTCTTGTAGCCCTGTTCAGGCACTGGCAGGCTCCTATAAGTTCTCTGTGAAGCCTTCTCTTCTCTGAGCTACCAGATCCAACTCTTGCAACCTTTCTTGATAGGAGTGGTAAAGTCTATAACTTCAGTAATAGTAATCCTCAGAAAATGGTCTTTACCTTTTGCAAGAAGTTGAATTATTGTTATATTCTTTCCAATCTAGAGAAAATTTTGATGATTTCTAAACATATTGGCCATTACTGGTCAACAGTATAATGCCCTACAAATCATGTCAGACAAGCCGTTATTCTGTTTATTTATAATTCAAAAATTTTTGGAATAAGGAATAATCTGAGAAAAAAATAAATAAGTCTAGTCAACAACAATGATGTATTCTTTGCCAGTTTAATGACCAGAAAAGTACTTAGTAGTCAAATATTGTAGAGAGACCCGTGTGTGAGTATGTATTGTAGAAGAAAGGAAAGAAAACTATAAGCCTTCATTAGCACTACATTAAATAATTAATTCCATGAAATTAAAAAAATCTAAATTCAAGAAAAAAATGTCATTTCAATGCATAATTATGTCTGTATACATATGTATAGGGCAAGGATGTAAAAAAAAAAAGACAGTTTCTAGAAAAAGAAATTATCAGAAAAGAAGGGTTTTAACAATAGAAAAAGAACAATGTGAAATACTTATTCAATATAACAGTTATTGTATCTGAAGAAGCTGACAATTTCTTTAAAAGCATTCTATTCTGAATTAAAAAAGAAAGCCCTGTATGGGAAAATTCATTCTCTAAATCATAGGATGAAGATGTGTGTAGTAATTTTATTCTCAAATGTAATACCTTCTAACATACAACCTTTTTTCATAAACCATTTCTTATTTTTCAGATCCATGTAGAGTTTTAATCACCTCTGTACTTAAAAATTACTGTACTCATGGCAAGCTTTAAGGTTTTAGTGTACCAAATGCTACTTTTCCCATCTTTATTCTTAACATACTTTGTCTATTTTGATTTTTCATATGGTTTGCTTACCTTTGTTGTTTTAGCATATCCTTTCAAAAGTTCACTGTTTACGTTTGATCAGACTTTAGATGAAAAATTTTTGTAGTCACTTATTTGCATGCTAACTATCAAAGTGAAAATATTTTGGGGTTGGTAGAAGTGTTGTTCTGGAGGAAGGAGGAGTTGTTGTTTTTTCTTTTGAGTATTCCATTCCATCAATTTTACATTCTTAGTTTTACCTTGGTGTGGCACAGCCTGGGTACATACTTTTGTATCCTTTGGATTATCTTCCTATTCCAGGCCCTAAGGAATTCAGAACTGTTAAATGTAACCTACCAGTGACAAATATAATCCTATAAAGGTTACAGCAGTACTTGATGAATGATTTCTTTTAATGAAATGGGTTATCATCCTCTAAAGCACCAAAACCTGTCTCCCAAAAATCAATACCATTCTTTTCTCTGTTGTTTAAATCCCCAAAATGAAGTCATTCTGGATATCAACTTGTTGAAGGTGAAGTTTCTTCAAAAGAAATGTGGTCCTGATCTGTTGATCCGAGGACAGAATTTGGATTCTGATGGAGTCAATGGATGAGAAGTGTTATCTGTTGTATTTGTTCTTCACTAAGCAGTTGTTGAATGCTGGCGCAGTCTGAAAGTCATCATGAGAAAGAACAGTGAACCTTATCAGTCCATGAAGATTCAAGCTCTATACTTCAGTTTGACTTTCAGGATTTGTCTCATATACAGAGTAGCATAGGAACTACTTCAGTTGTACTGAAACCTAATACACACCAGAATTACTGGTGATATACAGTAGTCAAGAGCTTATATCTATGTTTTGCGAAAGTAGGTGTCTGATCCAATAAACTTGGACTTTCTGTTCTTGTGATCACATAAACAGGAAACACTATCCTATCAAATTAGAGAATTCCATCTGCCACAAATACCTTGAATAAATCTAAAGGAGGTTAGTAGCACACTGTGTAGCCCTTCAAATCTCTTTCCTTCCTGTTTTTGTGTTAACTGCTGCACACAGTTCAATCATCATGTTATGGCAGTTTGCTTTTAAAGGACCTGCTCAAGTGGAGCATTAAAAAATTAGCAAGTCCAGCTTTAGGAAAGTAGATCTTGGTTATATGCTTCTCTTATTTACTTAAGAAGCCCTGCTAGACTTCTATGCCATGCCATTGAGGAGAACATAATTTTTTTCATTTCTTCAGAAACGCCGTCTATAGCAATTCTCCTGAACAAACTTATCAATTTGTGTGTTGTCAGATTTTGGAATGTTGTGTCATATCTCTGTTTTCTTCTGCAATTTTGTACCATATCTTTGTTCCTTCTGTCTTCTATCTAATTTTTTTCCTTTTATTTTGTTATCCTGCCTTAAGATACAGCCTTTGAATTTAAATTGCAATGAACAATGTAAGTTCCTTTCTGCAAGTTAATATTTCCATGAGTTTAACAAAATTAAACTTTGCAAAAAAAGTATTTCCACACTGTGAATATCCTAAATTTAATAAGCATGCCTAGGGAAAAGAAAAAGAGTAGAGAAACCAGGCTTTGTTTACAGATATAGTATTACCTGCATATCTGGCACAGATTTGACAGCCAGCCGAGTTAAGTACCTGACATTTAACCATCAGTTCAAAGTATAATTCTTCCTCAGTTGTTTTCTCAAAGCAGGTCAATTCCTTTAATAATCTAGAGCTGTATTTTCAGCCCAAGCAGTTGCTGAATACAATAAAATTACTTGGTTATGTTGAAGAGTTTTTAAACAAAGGAAAGCAGATGTATTAAGTAAAGAATATAGAAGTGTTTACACTTTTCTATAGCATTGCAAATTCTTTTTCGTTCATACATATGGATCAATGGTTATATATGTGTGCATATATTTGATGAAGAAGGCCCTTTACATAACGTATGATGCTGCCAAAGGAATAGGACTCTTGAAATGTTGTTCTGCTTTGAATTCTAATATGAAAAAAACCCCTTTATTTAGGTGGAAAAGAGTTCAATAATTGTTTTTATCATGTTACATTTTGGATACATTTGTAAGACAACCCAGAACAATAGTTCCAAAAAGCTTTTTTCTGGGTGGTAGAAAAAGAAGATGGAATTTCCAGGCAATTAGAGGCTTGAGGTCACCAGGTTGGAAAAACAAACACTACAGCAGGTCATAATTTTTATTTAGTAGATTTTTAGCAATTAAATTTGCATAAAGAACAGTATTAGAAGTATAGATTAAAATTATAAGTGTTAGATTCTGCATGAAGATATGTTTGATTATGATATGAAAATAACAAATCAGTGGCAAACTTTCAAAGTATGTAAATGCCATTCTTATTCACGTATGCAGTAAGGTATTTGTGTGGTTTTCAAACAGTTACAAGAAATATAATTCCCGAGAAGTAACATAATTTGTCTGCCAATTTTATGTTACAGTGAACTAGGATGAAATTACCTTCATTTGTCTGCCAATTTTATGTTACAGTGAAATAGGATGAAATTACCTTTTTTTTTCTACACATCCAAAATTACAGTATTAAACTAAATTTTTTAATTTTAAGGGATAAGAGAGTAAGGAGCAAGTGTTCTTTTGAATAGCACTGCCTGTTTCTTCAGTATCTGGGTGATATTAAAAAATTAGTGTTCACTTCCAGCAGTATTCCTCTAAAATCTGTATTTGGTATAAAGGCAGTATGTTATCAACAAGTACAAAACTGAGTAACATAAAATAGAAACAGAGAAGATTATCCTCTTAGTCTTATCTATATGTGCTATGTCAGGGTCTCTGAAAGCCAGCCAGCGGAGTAAAAAAGCAGTGTAATCTGAGCTCCTCTAAATCCTGTCAGTATGTCTCTTTGTGCTCTTTATTTGGGAGCAGAATTTTGGAGAAGAAGGAACTGCATTCAAGGCATGCTCTCCAGTAAAGGTGCAATTGGCAATATAGACAATTTGAACTGCTTTTCTGAACAAACCCTGGGTGTGGCAAGGATCTGTGTTACTGGTGGTGGTAGAAGAGCAGAATGGAAATGAAATTGCTGTTAGCATTCTCTCAATCTGGGGCATCACCTTACTTCTCACTATCACTTCCCCAGGATTTTTCCCTCCAGGAGGAGTAGAAGGTAGCAATAAGGAAGCAACCAGCATAGATTTTTGTGCACCTTCTGTCTGTCTCCATCTGATGAGAAAGCATCTTGTCTCCTCTAGTTCCAGTAGTCATGAATGCATATTAGCAGACACTATATCAAAAATATCTTCAGAAAACAAAGTTGGAAAGTAAAGTAAAATGATGCTGATAAAAAACTTGTAAAAAAGGTATCCCTTTTTCTACTTTGAAAGTTAATTAGCAATGATAATCTCTGCATTGACTTAGTTTGTGTGATATTGAATATCTATCTAATTTGTTCATTAACAGTAAAGATTAAAAATTCACTAGTGCCCAAAATCAAAGAGAAGGATTCCTATTTGGGGGTTTTGTTTATTCCTTTTGCATTTTATGTATGCAAAGGATAAATTAATGTGAACAAAAAAATGTCTGTAGGTTAAAAAGCTGCTTGTTTCTTCTCATTAAAACATATGTTTCTGCTGAGAACAGTGATGTAGAGCTCAAGGTCAAAGTCACTTCTGTGTTGCATAAGGTAATTCTTGTTTTTGGGTTCACAAAACCATATTGGCCTTCTGAAATAACAGATACCTTGAAGTGAGGTAAGCAGTCAATTGTAATGCCTCTGTAACAAAGAATAACAAAAAAAACCAGCACCCCCCCCCAAAACTCTATGCCAGGATCTATGCTACTAGCCTTACTCTAAGTTATAGAAAATGAAAAAGGGAAAAGAAAAAAAAAAACACAAAAAAAATCCCAAAACAACAACAAAAACAACACTGAAAAAACCACAACAACAATACCCAAACAAACAAAAACAATCAAACAAAAGAAAAAACAATAAAAACCCCAAGAATGTGAGAAGGAAGAACATTGCAAACAATATGGATTAGCTGTAGGCAGCTGTCTGAAAATGAGCTTGGTAGTCTTTGTTCATGGTCATGTTCAGATCTGGAGTATTTCAAAAACATGCAGTGAGGATTTTCTTAAACATTGGGAACCTGTATATGCAACTAGGAATAATTTTCTATTTCTAGAAAATAAAACTTTTTTTATTCAACATTTTCATAGAGATTTTATACCATTTTTATAAAATAAATATTATAGATAATATTTATTATAATACTATAAGCATTATAAAACAATTTTTTCATTTAATATTTCATTTCATGTCTGCTACCCTGTTTTTTTACTTAAAATAGAAAACAGAGCACATTAGTTAGGGTTTAATTTTTTTTTCCTTTTGCTATTTTCAATATTTCTGATGGATATGAAGCTTAAAAACATGCAAATTATGAGCTGGAAAGTGGAAAAAAGTAGCTAAAAAGGGAAGAAAATAATTTGAACCTACAGTTATATTGAATTTATAGTTGAAAAAGGCCAGAGACTTTAAAAGAAAATTGAGTTTGAAAGATTTAAAAGGCTAAAATGTTTTCTAAAAAAGCTATAAATTTTTTTAAAACATTCTTAGCTCAAGCTGTCTTTATGTTTTCTTGACATTGGTAGACTACTTTAATTTTGAACTATTCTCAATAATTTAATACTTACTCTCCCATCTTAAAAACACATAAAGTTCTTATATTGCTAAATTCTCCCAAAGGAGAAGAACACAAAATCATAGAATCAGAATCACGGAATCATTAAGGTTGGAAATTTATTCTGTTCTTTTAGAAAATGGGCATAAAAAGGCACAAGACATGTTCCTTGGAATTTTGGGAAACACACTAGCAACAAATATATTAGTGAAAGAGGATTCCTGTGTATACAACAGCTTTCAGGCTCGGATTCTCATTAACTTATTTATGCTTACATGAAATTAATATTTAGCCACTGTGATTTTGCTCAATTAGCCCAAAAATATGACTTCTTTAATTCTAGCAGGAACAGGTCCCTAGATTGCAGTCTTTCATAAGTTTCACAGAGAAGCTTTTCCTGTTTTACTATCATAGAATCAGAGAACCATAGAACCACAGAATCATAAAATTGTTTAGGCTAGAAAAGACCTCTGAGATCATTGAGTTTGACCGCTGACCAATTGCTATCATGTCACCTAGACCCTGGTATTAAGTGCCATTCTATTCATTTCTTGAACCATCATGACTGTGATGCCACCACTGTCCTGTTCCAGTTTCAAAGTTTCAAAGTCATGGGTTTTTTCTTTGGTATTTTCTTTTCTCATTCTTGGTTTTTATTATTCTGGTGACAAAATCTTCAAAAGGCTTACTCCCCTTTAATTGGAAATTGAATTATCTGTCTGATTGTAATTTTTTTTTCTAAAACTTAGCAGAAATACTGTGTGATGTTTAGGCTGCCCTCAGAAACATAGCTGGAAAGACATTTTAAATAGTCTTTGGTTGTGATAGAAGAAGACAGGGTGTTGATCAAAGAACACATAAGTGGTTACCTTCACTCCCTTGAACACTACAGAATACGTCATTTTATCTGTTACTGCTGTTTTTAATGAATCTCTTTCATGAAAAGCAAACCAAATAAACATTTGTATAAAATGTATAAAATACAGAGAGAGGATGAAGAAATAGGAACAGCTGTAGTCTGGCTAAAATAGTTTTGTGTGCAATAAAGAGATACTTCTGCAAAATACTGATTTGTGCTTCTTTCTGGAAGCCCTGAATTCCCTAATGTTTTTGGAAATGTTGATCAGGACAAATTGTACCTGAAAACTTCAGGACATTTCCTAAATTTAAACTGGAAAATGTCATCAGAAAATTTGTATATCCCAGGCTAGGAGAAAACAAGGATCTACAAAGACATAGATTAACATTGGCCTGACTGTATTGCACAATTAATTTATTCATGTTTTATTCTTTTATGTATGTATATCATGGGCTGATTATTAAAGAATGTAAAGTGAATCCTTAAAAACTAATCTTCCAAAGAATGCTGGAAAACCAAAAAAAGAAAAGAAAACCTTATATTGCATTAAATATTCTGGCAATTTTAGAAGAATATAATTTTCACTGGTCAGTATTAAATTTTTGTAGCGTTGCTTCCAAATTCTTTTGCCATTACCTCTTCCAGCATACTAACTTTACCATTATTGTGTTTGAATTCAGATTTTTTTTCCTGAATAAAAAGTACCAATTGTTGGCACTGGTTTTGGTATATTCTGTTGCATAAGTTTGGAAGTATCCAGACTGGGGGACAAAAGGAACTGGGGATTCTCTTGTGGATAATGCTTTTACTAAGGTTTAACTAACTACTTTTTCCATTACTAAAGAAGACTGCTGTTCTTCTGGTCTTTCAGAACTCTTTCGAGAACTCTTACAAAAAACAGAGTTATTTCTGAATCTTGAATGAAGTATGTTGTTTCCCCACTTCTAGTCAAATGGCAGGTTTTCACTTGTCCTGTGATCTTCTAACAAGGATAAAGCAATTCCATTATTTTCAAAACTCATAGGTACTTAAAAGATATTGTGCAGCTACACATACCTTGTTGGGTACTTGTAGATAGAATCACAGACTCATAGAACTGTAGAATCATAGAATAGCTTGGATTGAAAGAGACCTGAGGAGAGTGTCTAGTCATCTCCCTGTTGCTATAGACATGGACATCATTCACTATATCAGGATGATCAAAGCCCCATTCAACCTGATCTTGAATTCTTCAATGAAGCTGTACAGTTTTTTCATCCATCAATACACTCAAGTCCTTCTCTGCTCTCAATCCCTTCATCCCCCAACCTATATTGATGTTGGGGATTGCTCTCTCTCATCTGCAGGACCTTGCACTTGGCCTTGTTACACTTGATGAGGTTTTATGGGACCACTACTCAAGACTGTTCAGGTCCCTCTGCATGTCGTCTCTTCCCCCATGTCTATCAAACTTTGATGTACTGATTACTAAAGCTATTTTTAAAAACTGTTTTTGAACACTGTAAAAGAGGAATTCTAAACTTGCAATAGTATAGCATATTATCAGAAAATGCAGTGTCATCAATGAGTACCACATTTTTTAAGGACTTCCAAAATCACAATTACTGTATCTAGAATTCTTTTCCAAATAAGATGGCACTTGGCTAATGAAGTTAACATTCAAGTATACAGCTATTTAAAAGGCAGGGAGGTGGCACGTGGGAACAATGGTCAAGAAGGCTCTGTTCTTTGTCAGTCAATAGTTTTAGTAGCTCAAATTTTCCATGGCTATTTTCTCCAATCAATCATGAGCAATTTCATGACCACAGCAGAGCAAAACACAAAATAAAATGTACCTATCCGCTTTATAAAGATGACAGGGGCATTAAAAAATGCCCCAGTGATTGAGGACATCCCTTACTATAGGATCATGAGGTGAACTTTGTTACAGTTAAAACTTTGATGTCATCAAGATATTCTGTATCCTTACAACAACAAAACAAAAATCTAGTAGAAATACATGCAAAAGCCATGACTTCATACACTCCTATGTGTTAACCTAGTATGCTGAATCTCACTAGGGACAGAAGTAGGCTTGCTTATTTTGAATGTAAAATTTTCCTGATGCAGTGTCTCTCTTGTTATTTTCCCTCTAAATCACCCTACAGTGATAAATCTGGCTGTTTAAGGTGTCTCTTTGGCAGGCTGTCCTTTGATTAGGCAATTTATCTTTAGCATGCCCAAAAAAAGATGTTCTCCATGAACAATAGTTGACAGTTAGGTACCTGTAATGTGAATGCTATATTGTACTGGCTGGGTAATATCCACAGAGAGTGAGATCAGCCAACACAAATGCTCCTTAATAAATGGCCATACTCCATAGCAACAATATATAGCCATTACTATACAGGGGAAAATATGCTGCAGGATCAGGAAAGTATGGACACAATATATTTCATATTAAGTAAGATTTATCAAGGTATTCTTCTGCAAAACGTGGTTTGTGTTAGACAACATGTCCTATGGAGATCTAGAGGTTGGAGGAAAAAAGATGGATGTTGATTATTTTATAAACCATGTGAAACAAGTGGCCTGCAGTTATGTGTGAACAAAAGCAGCTATAATGAAGTGGTCCAGGTTTACATTACAGCCATATGAAGTATTAGTAATAAAATTTAAAGCATTGATAGACTTAACTCTCTTTTCCCAGATACCTCAGAAATGGCAATGTGTCATACAAAATTTTATACACTAGTGGTGAAGACTTACTAGTCCTGAATTTCAGCCAATATTTCAGCACAGCTTTTGGTAGGAAATGTTTGATTTTTAGCTTAGATTGTTGGCTTTTATTCTAAAGTAGATGTTATACAGATTTCCTGTACAATGCTCCAGTATTTCTGCCCACATCTACTGCTAAAGAGGATCAGCACAGAAAATCTGAGCCAAAAGAATCAAATAAGTAAGTAAAATATAAACTTACCATTATTACATAGATAATTATCCATGGAATATTGATAAAGTGAAAATTTCATTTTATAAAGCATAATAAAGTTAAAAGTGAATTTTATCCACAGTTTCTCTGGGAAACCTGTTCCAATGTCTAATAAAGCTCTAGAAAAAAATCTTCCCTATAACCAATATAAATCTAGTCTCTTTCCGTTTAAAACCATTCACCCTTGTGTCACTACAGGCCATCTTAAAAAGTCTTTCTCTGTCTTTCTTATAAGTCTCTTTTATTTTATTGGAAGGCCATAATCAGGATTCCTTGAAGCCTTCTTTTTCTCGGGCAGAGCAACCTGAGATCTCTCCAGCTTTCTTCATAGGAGAAGTGTTCCAGCCCTTTGTTTTATTGCACTGGATGAAATTTTGTGGGACTTCTCAAGACTGTCAAGATCCTTTAGTATGTCAGACCTTCCCTCATGTCTATCAATTCCACTGCTCAGCTTGGTGTCACCTGAAAAATTGCTGAATGCTCTCAACCCCACTGTAGTGTCATCAATAAAGACATTGAACAGCCCTAAACTGACCCCTGAGGGACACCGTGTTATTTGGACATTGAGCCATTGACTACGGCTCTTTGCATACGGGCAATCCAAATTATTCCTTATGCATCAAACAGTCTGTCCACTGAGCGCTTATCTCAATGGTTTAGTGACAAGCATGTTGTGTGAGACTGTGTCAAAGGCCTTGCAGAAGTCAAGACGGATGCCATCAGTTGTTTTTATTCTTATCCACCAATGCAGCCATTCCATTGCAGGAGGCCACTGGCCTAGTCAGGCATAATTTGCTGTTTTTTGAAGGGCATCTAATCACCTCCCTGTCATCCATATGCCTTGACATGCCTTCCAGAAAGATTGTTATCATGATCTTACTGGTCAAAGAGGAGAGGGTCACCAGCTGCTAATCCCCAGTGTCTTTGTTTCACCCTTTTTAAAAGTGGGAGTAAAATTTCCCTTTTTTAGTTACCACGTGTCGTGGTAACTTTTCAATGACTTTTCAAATATTGTGAAGAGTGGCTTGATAACTACACCACATAGTTAATTTAAAACTCTGGGATGCATTTCGTCAGGTCCCACGAATTCATATATGTTCAGTTTTCTCAGATGATCTCAAACCTGATTTTCTCTTAGAAAAATGGAACATTTTTGTCCCAAACCCTGTCTTCAGGTTCGGGGGCTTGAGAGGTGTTTGGATTATAACCATTTAGGTCTTAAGCATTTTTTAACCAGTCATGAATGGGCCATAAAATAGTCACAGAACATTTATGGCAACAGACTGAGTTTCATATTAAAACTGCAGTACCTTTCAGCAGCAACTGCTGGAGGTTTCCAGTTTATGTGGAAATACAATGCTGACATATAATGGTTTGGTTTTGAACCTGCCTTTCCATTTATCTCTAGGACAAATGGTCTTTTTTTGGAAGCTTGCAGATATTTAGTAATAAATCGTGGGACAATTTTTAGACTTTAAGCTGGTTTATCAGCAGACCAAGGAAAAAACCTTGAATATGTAAGCTGACTGTGATAAACAGACTTTGTTTTATTCCCTGATGCATTGTTTTCAAGTTAGCAAGGTGGTGGGTTTTCTTTCTTTTCCTAGCCATGCCAACTATTTGCTGTTATCATACCATGTTCTGAATTTAGAGGCTCTACACTAAAAAAGGTGTGGAAGATGATAATTGCCATTAATTGTCATGTCACACTAATATTAACTTCAGAATATGAAAATAAAAAGTTGTATTTTCAAAGAAGTGCATGTCACATATGAATTTAGTGTTACTCAGAGAACTGGAGCTGTATTTTTTATTAATAAATTGCTGAACATAATAAGAACTGTATTGGATTTGCATGGCAAAGTTTTCATAGTGGAGGGGAGGGATGACAGGGGTGGCTTCTGTGAAAAGTTGCCAGGAAATTCCCATGTGCTCAACAAAGCCAATGCTAGCCATGTCCAAGATGGACCCACCTCTGACCAGTAGTGGTAGTAGCATTTCTGGCATAATTTATATGGCAGAAAAAATTGTTATGAGAAAGTAATGGAGGTCAGAGATGACACGAGTGAGAATATGTGACAGAAACAGTTCTGCAGACACCAATGTCAATGCAGAAGGAGGGGGAGGAGGTGCTACAGGTGCCAAAGCAGAAATTCCCCTGAGGTCCATGGCAAAGACCATGATGAGTTAGGGTAGCTTCCTGAAGGGGAGCGCATGAAGGTCCAAGGGGAAGTAGGTGAATGTGCCCAAAGGAAGTTGTGATACCACGAGAAGCACATGCTGGAGCTGTGACCCCGTGGAGAAAGGAGCCCATTCTAGGGCAGATTTGCTGACAGGGCTTGCCCTGGGCAGTTCTACAGGTTGCTCCAGGGGACCCATGCTGGAGCTGCACTCTGTGAGAGGGACCAACATTGGAGTAGTTCATAAGGAACTGCAGCCTGTAGGAAGGTCTTACATTGCAGAAGTCTGTGGAGGAATGTCTCCTGTGGGAGAGACCCCACACTGAAGCCAGGGTCTCCCTGAGGATGAAAGAGTGGCAGAAACAATGTGTGATAAACTGACCACGGCCCCATTCCCCATCTCTCTGCACCACTGAGGGGAAGAACATAGACAATCAGGAATAAAGTTAAGCCCAGAAAGAAGGGAGGGGTGAGGGGGAAGTGCTTTTAAGTATTATTTTAGTTCTATTCTATTCTGATTTGTTTGATAATAATTCAATTAATTTCCCCAAGTTGGTTCTGTTTAGACAATGACAGTAATCAGTGATTGACCTCTCCCTGTCCTTATCCCAACCCATGAGCCTTTCACTATATTTTTTCTCCTGTGTCCAGCTGAAGATGGGAATGTTAGAGTGGCTTTTCTGGGTCCCTGGCACTCAGCCAAAGTCAAACCACCACAACAGCTCAAATATCTGAGGGAGTGTACTTACATTCTGACTTGTAATTTAATACATGCTGTTATATAAGCATTAGTGTTTTTTCAGTAAAGTATCAGACAGTGAATTTAGAATACTATGATATTCAATGATTCTGGTATATTATGGTTATACGGTTCTGCATTTTCTGTAATTTTGGCACAGCATAATCCTTAATATTAATGGAATTCATGTTTATTACACAGCAATTACTTTAAAAGGAATGCTGAATTTCTTATTGCCTACTAGCTTCATGGCAATATCAAGGAAATTAGCACCTGTATGTGGATCTCCTTTGTACCTACCTCTGACTTGCCTAATGTGTAGCTGGCACTGCTGCACCAAAGAAAAAAAAATTAAACAAACCTGACAGGAGTAAAGGAAAAAAAAAAAAAAGGATGATATTGCAGAGAGAATGACCTCCTTGTAAGAACTTGGTTCTTTTTAGCATCTTTCTCTAACAATGTGTGTCTCAGATAGCTTGTTGGATAGCTCTAATGGTATTGTAAATTGGTATGGTCTTAGAGAGAAAAATTACTCCTTTATCTACGGCCAGTCAACAGTCTGTATATTAATGCATTTTTGTAGTTTCACTAAGATAAGCTCTATTTTCCAATGTTTCAAAATCATCAGATAAAAAAATACATCCCAAAACATAAAACCCCATATATTTTAAAATTTTGAGCTGATTTCCAAAGAGAAAGCAAGGCACCTTATCGCACCAATTACCATTATGACTGCACAGTCTTTCTATTTCTCAATATATTTTTCCACTGAATACTTTAACTTTCCACCCTGAAATTCAAACTGCAGCATGCCTTTGGTTGTTAGATCCCAGAGTAATTGTGTATTTCACTTCCACTCTGGCCTTTAATAGAGGTATCTTCCAACAGAATCATGACATTCCTGATCAATTTAGAGAAACTCATAAGAGAAGACTACAAAAATTTCACAGGATTGGGACCCAGCCTGTAACACTCACTCCCACAGATGCTGAGAATTCCCACAGGCTTGGCATTTTTCAAAACTAAATATAAAATATATTTTTATTTAGCTTTCCCTTGATAAGGTATTTTCACTGGAAGATATGCTTACAGCCTTTCTCTCTACCACAGGTATTTGTACACCTGCACCTCCTTCCTTCATCCCCTTCAATTAAAAAATGAAGTCATAAAAAAATAAAGCAACAACAACAACAACGACATCAAAACACACAACAAAAAAAGAAACAAACAAAAAAAAAGAAAACCAGGAAAAAACTCCACCCACAACCAAATCCCCACCCCAATTAATTAAGCGACATCTGTCACATGATAAGAATGGAAGAGAAGGAGAAGCAGAACCAGGATGTCTGCAGTTTCTTCTATTTTTAAATACTCCAGAGGCACTTTGATTCTATGGTGATAGGCTATATATGTATCTAGATAGTTAATTCCTTAGTCCTCTAAGGGAGCCACTGAAAAATAAATGTTGATATATAATTGACTCATAGACATATTGCCTCCAGCAATATGCTATAGAAATGGCATCATGAGATCGAGGGAAACAGATCACAGATTTTAGTAACTGACACTTCACATTTTGTAAGTTTATCCCTATATATTTCAAATGTTAATTGGGATTATAAATCTTTCTACATTCAAGTGAGGTTGGGCTTTATCTCCTTGACAGTAACCTAGTATTATATTTTAAACTTACAGAATTAAAATTACTAATATCAGCATGAGTTGGAATAGTAAAATTACATGTTAATTGTAAATTCACAATTAAAACCGACACTTGCTCTGACATGTGACTGCAGGAACATAGTGGTGGCAAAATGCTAGCAGTGCTTTTTTGACGCTGCATATGTAATTAGGAAAAAATTTCTACCTCCTGTCAGGGTTTTCTGTCTAACTGTAGTGTATGTTTTCCATCTCTTTTGTTAATATTACATTTTTGGGGGTGTTTTATTGGTCCAACCAATAACAAACAGTATTCTGAAATTAACGAGAAAGGAATTGGTTAGAGTGCTTATTGTTGAGTGTATAGCATAGAAAATAAAATGGAAAATACTGTAATTTGAAAGCAGAGATTTGGGATGTGTTCAGAGGAGTCATTCGGTGACAATGTCTAGATAGTTAACATTTTTAAGTTTGACTCCTTGAGGGGTATGGTACCTATCAAGCTGTCTTTCTGACAAGACAGCACTCTACTCAGATATGAATAGATAATGCATTTAAAAGCAGAGCGGGGGGGTGGCGGGAAAAATCACAGAATAATATAAACCAAGAGTTAGTAGAAGGCATAACTTTAAATACAGATGGGTTGTAATGCATGTCAGGGAGACTTGTACTGTTTTAGAATCTTAAGAGACCATATGTGGGGGCAGGTAGTGGGAGGAATGCAAAATTTGTGGGTTTAAAAAATAACAACAGAAAACCTGTGGTGAAGTTCTATAAAAAGATTATGTTAATTTGTGTTTCATTGCCAAATGCAACTAGAGATCCATAGCACCAATTAAATCAAGTGTTCTAATTAAAATGTGTTTTTGTTTTACTCCATGAAAGTTGTGTGAAGTTAGTGACAATGTGTTTCTCTGAACTACCTAATAATTTTAAAATTTCAAGGATGAAGAAAAGCACTGAAAATAGAAGGAAGATTTTGCACTAGTCAAAAATCAGGAATAAGGTCAGAGCTCTCTTTGTGATGTGTGTAATTTTGACCTTGAATAACTCATCAAACTTGATCAACTCATCAAATTTGATTGATCTCAATGTTTTTAAGATCAAGGATCCATTATCCCTGTATCAAGTTTGTACCCAAGACGTTTGCAACTAGACCTTGTAGGAGAACTAGTTCTATTCTGCTTCACAAGGTTTAGCTCAAATACATGTGGATAGCGTTCCATTGAAGTTTCAGAGTCAAAGAAGACATATCCAAAGAAGGTCTCCAAAGGAGTGAACCAGGAGTCTAAGACATGCAACATCTCAATGTAGAAATCAATCTGCCATTGTTGACACAGCATGATTCCTCTTGCATGGATTTTATGTTAGGAGAAGAAAATAAATATTATCAGATTTTCAAATCCGCTGGTATGCACAGATTTGTATGGTTCTAAATTTCACATTTGGACTTAGCAGTCTGAAAAACCAATACAAAACCCAAAACAACCCCAACTGTTAACTATGATAGTGTTCCATCTTTATTCAAAAAGGTCTTCTGATGCACAAAGCTAGGTACCCATACAGATAAAATTTTTGCTGATGTAAAACCCTTTAATAGTACTAGATACTCAGTCACTTTTTCCTCACAATTTATCCACTGGCATAATCCACAAATTTCATATGAGTCTTGTCAATTGTTTTGAGGAATTTAAATTCTATAAAAAGTTTTGCTTGGTTTTACCTGAAGTGCATTGGAAACAAACTCACAAACACTAACCAATTTCATTTCTTTAGCACTGCAGTTTTTAAAGTGGTGAATTGTAAAGTAGTAGTGAATTGTTTTGCAGATATCAGCATCCCAAAATACAGCTTCAGGATGTTCAGACAGAATCACTAACCCAGAAAAGATAGATCCTGCACTCTGAATGGACCTCAGCTCTTTTGGAATTGGTCATGTCACAACCTGTGTAAAGAGGCATACGATCTTTGATTCTTTTCTATACAACAGGATAATAATGGAGGAGGAGTGCCTAAATTTCACGGATCACAGTAGGTTTTCTAAGTTAAAAGTAGTACCACATACAACTAATAAAAATACCACCCGTCCAAAAAAGCTCTCCTCTGAGAAACCTATACTATCTCTGCTGATATTTGGAGATCTCTCATACTGACAAAACGAAAAAAAAAAAAAATCAGAATTTCCTGGATTTCTTAAAAAGTTTAAGTAAATTATGTAAGCAACTAACACATAGGCACATAAAGTATTACGTTTTGTCTATTACTTGGAAGTACTATTGTAAATTCAATATCATAAATAACACAGTAAATTTTAAGTCCATCCTAAATGTAGGGAAAAATCAAAAGCATGTTTGCTAAAAACTGCTAGTATAAGAACAATTTAATTAGTTAAATACTATTTAAGCTTTTTATATCAAACCTGAAATGTTCTTACGATAATATAAGGCATAATGAAATATAAGGCATAGATGAGATTTCAATTTTATTTTGTTTGTTTTGCTTTCCTTTTTCTTCATTTTTTATGATTAAAGAAAGAAAAAGGTTTAAGAAATATTAATAGCAGATAAATTTTCTGAAACACCTCTTCAGACACTCAAAAGAACAACCAGGCTGGGATGAGAGAGACAGAAGATGAAAGATTATCAGGATAATAATTGATTCTAATTTTATTTGTAATGTTCTATTACCCTCTCTACTCAATCCCTGTTGGATGATCTGTGGAGCTTGACATCATAATTAGTCAACAGGAGATACAGCTGAAAATATTTATGAAGAGCACGATGGTTTCACAAACAATGGCATTCCTGAGGCCTGGAGGGGGACAGTAGTGGTAGTGAAATACCTGGTCTGCTTTGCTGCTGTCCACCAAAAAACTACACACTCTTTTGAGTTTATGAGCCCTCTAAAGGCTCAGGAGGGTGACTACTCACACTCCTAAGGACACAGACAAACAAACAAAACCCCAAAATGTGGCACAATATCAAAAATAAGCACAGAGTCCTAATATCTTGAGGACAGAATAACAAAGTCTTGCAGACTAAGGAATGAAGACTGTCATGAGTGGTGAATGGTTCTGGGCTAGGGAGATGTCAGCAGAGGCAGGTGGAGAGATAGACAGGTCCCCAAGAGACAGGAAAACCATACAGAACAAACTGTGGTTCCTCCTGCCAATGAAAGAAGAACTTTCATTTTTTTCATTAATGGAGTAGAACTGTTCTTTTTTTATTGGGTTAAAATAAGAGGATATGTAGGAAGTGGGGGATCAGAATGTCTGTAGTACTTGTTTTGGCTGGCAGGAGCACCAAAAGCCTGGAGGAAAATCTCTTGTGTTTGAAATACAATGAGCAAACTACTATAGGTACGTACTCCAGGATTTCAGATAGTATTGTCAGCACAAATCTGACAGCCCTGTAGCAAAAAGAAAATTTGATGAGTGTCAACAGGTCCATAAAACTCAACGTGTAGCCACACTTTTAAGGAAAACTGTCCATATGACAACATCTTGTCCATTTTTCTATATTCTTAGAGTATGTTTAAGGCATATGATTAACTTATTTTCTATGTCTGAGACTTTTCTGTTCATATTGCTGCTAGTTTTCAAGAGAGCCCAGCAACACTCCAGCTGCTCTAAAAACAGAAAATCACTGCCTTAGGAGTATGTGGTTTTATGGCAAAAACAAATATCCCTTTTTACTTCTAGCAGTATTACAGAGTAACAATACCTGAGAGAAAATGGTATGAAATAGCATTGGGTTGGTGCATCACCAGAGGAGTACATGGTAAGAGGCTATGTGTGATACACACATGCACAGTCCTGCTGATTTTCAGTAGGATAAATCTCTAAGAATAAATGTTCAGCAACACTGAGAAAGCACCCTAGTCATCTGTTTCAATGAAGCTGTGATAGCATAAACTGGAGGGGATTGCCACATTCTAGTGAGATTGCAATTTGGACTGCTGAGCTTTCATTGCCAAAGGGGATGTTTGGGAAGCAATGAGCTTATCTTTACTTTTAAGTGTAAATTGACAGATAGGAATAGAGAGTTCTCCCCTCTCTCAAACCAATTTGAGATCAAGATTCTAAAGTTATTCTACATAGAAGAACTGAATGCTGACACACAGGAACATTTACTGGTGGGTAGTTTGTGTGAAGATTCTTGTCTGAATGTGGTTTCAAAAGCAATCAGATATTCCTTTTTTGAAATACCCTAAGGAAGTTTTTTACGTGGTGGAGACTTTGAATGATAATGATTGAAGATTAGGCTCCTAAGTTAATTTATAACCTATTAAACAAACTGCAGAGTCTCAAAAGTTCTGAAATTCTACTGTGGTTAGAGAACCCTTGGAAGTTTAAAACCAACAAAGATGTGAGGGTGATCTTAAGGACCTGCTCTTTCTGAGTAAAAGGACAGTGTATGAGATAATATTTCTGTCAACAATAA
>VZTZ01020145.1:40519-92094 GCA_013400955.1 Drymodes brunneopygia | reverse complement strand
ATCCACGTCTGTTGCGTTGTTTTCCTCCCAGCAAGTACAAAAAAGACTGCACTCTGATGTATTGTGAATGTGAATGAGGCATTAGAATTTCCTTGAAGAGAGTATGAAAGAATAATTATGATTATTTTTTAGTATAACATTAAGTTTTCACCCTGTGAAATATTTTTATGCATTATATTTTTGCCTGAATATTTAAAAAAATTTTAGTTAGGCCTAACAGTATAGGGTTAGGTTTTAAAGTTTTGGATGATTTTTATCTGGTTTTGGAGATTTTATCTGTCAAATATGCAAAGTTTAAAAATTAAAATTTAACAAAAGATAGATTTTATTTTTAGCATTTAATAGATATTTTAATATAATCCTAACAAATTTGATTGAAATAAAAACATAATTAATTTTGCATCAGAATTCATAGTTAACAATTTTTTTTTGTTATTCCAGAAAAAAATATTTCTGCAGCAGATGCATTTTCATATGTTTGTGTTCTGAAAAATTATATTTTCCTATGTAAAAAACTGGTCTTCTAGTAATTTAAGATTTTTTTAATAAAGCTTATAGATTTCAACAACTGTATTAAAGTTGACACTAAACTTAATTAAGAAAAACATTTGAAAAAAATACAATCATATTATTTGTTTATGTGGATTAAGAAATCATGTCATATAGAGCAGATATGTTCTTTTTCTTTCTAGTGAATAGCTAAGTATGATTCTATAGGCCTGTTTGAATTGTAATTCCTCTGGCTCATTATGTATTTTATTAATCAGAGTTAAATAAAAAAGTAAATGTGTTTCTGTTGTGGTTTAAGAATGGTTCTTCCTGATCAAGTGCTTCCACTAAGACTCTCCACACTGCCTCTCCCTGCAGTGGGATGGACAGAAGAACTGGAGACACAAAAGGCGAAGATCATGGTTTGAGATAAGAACAATTTACTGGAAACAGCAATGAGATAAGAAAATGAACAGTAACAGCAACAGCAGCAATGGTAGTGACAGAGGCCTCAAGAAAACAAATGCTACTGCTCACTGTGAAAACCCCCGACAACAGAAAGTTCCCGACCTGCTGCGAACCAGCATCAGCCAAGCTCTTCTTCTGGCTCAGAACTGGGGCCATCCCATCACTCCCTTGGCCACATTTACTCAACCATAAGGGAACCCTTTCTCCCCAAAAGAGACTCCCTTTCCTCTGCCCCCAGAAATTATGTGATGTTGAATAGAATAAGCTCCATGTCCAGGTCATGCCCAATCCTGGCTACTGCAAAAATTAACCCTGTCCTGGCTGGAACCAGGACAGTTTCTGTGTTCCTGCTTTTCTCCATTTCTTCTGTTTAACATAAAATTTTTGGTTAAAGTGAAGGACAATGTAGTCTGGTAGGGACCTGGCAAGGCACCTGCCCAGAGCTGGCTCAGGTGTGGGGAAGATTAGGCTGCTCCAGGCATTTCCCAGGCAGTTGCCCTCTGTCACTTCCTGCAGGTCCCTGATAAAAAATTTTGTGCAGTCTAGGTTACATAAATACCCCTGAATCGCTCACATTGTCAACAGTTTCCAGTCTGGCCCATTATTCACTATTCTCTGAGCCAAATAAACTGAATCCATTAATTTTCCAGTGACAAAAGTCAGCTACTTTATTTCTTTTTTTTTTTCCCCTCTGGAGCTCTGCCATGACTTTTGGTTAGTCAAACTTGTCTGTTATTACATCTACCTGTTATCACAATATGGACTATTCTGTCATTAGAGTAGCCAGTTTTCCTGACCTCTTTTGCCTTCCCTGATATGTCCTATGTAACTTTCCTAATTATGTTGTAAACTTAATTAGTTCTAAAAGTAGATTTGATCCTAGAGTCCTTTTTTCATGAACTAGAACTTGAATGCCACTGCTACTTACAACCCCTGACTGCCACGCATTCATCCGCTCTTCTGTATTAGTAAAGGTAACTGTGAGCAGATCCAGCTGTGCACCACTCTTGGTTGGATCATCTAGTACCTGTGTCACCCTCCAGAAATCTTCTTTTTTGCTCAAGTTTTTAGTAGATAGTTACACTTGTACTCTCCTAACATGTAAACTTACTATGAGGTTAATGACCATCCAAAAACAGGAGACACAATCAAGCACTCATTCATTTTTTATTATTTGTGATTTAAGAATATATTAAAAAACCCAAAACAAAACAACAAACCTTTACAATAGAAAAGGCAAGGAGTTTAATCCAGCTTGTAAATATCATTTAATGTCTCTAATACACAAAGCTTCAAGCAGCTAATTACGCTGCGTTTTAAGGACCAGATAGACTACTTTTAGCCCCCCCTAAGGTTTCTACCGCTTAAATGCTTCACAGAATCAAAGCTGCTTCTTTAGACTCAACTTTGAAATTAAGATCAGTGAACACTTCTTAGTGCTCCCATGTTGGCATCCCTGCGTCCACCCGCATGCTCTCCACTGTGAAAGCAGGGATCATGAAACTGAAACAAAAGATGACAGCAAAGACAGATGTTCTTAATAAAGGTTAGACAGTTTTCAAGAAGCAGTTTCAAGCATAAATAAGAGGACTGAAGTTATATGTAATGGGATTTTGCAAACTGATTTGAAGCCAAAAAGTTGGGAAATATATTATTAGCCCAAGATGCCATGGTGACTGTGTTGATATACAAAGTTAAATTCTTTCAATGCCAAATGAACAGAAATGTGAATATGAGCAAGGTGAATGAAGTCATCGGCATTCAAGAAGGCCCAGAATACAATGATATCAAACTGCCTGAAATTATTAGAGAAACAACTCTTGGCAAATATTTTACCTTGTATATTTCATACTGTTCAGCCAATAGCTGATGTGCCTAATAACCTGAAGTTGAGAAGTTAGTGCAAGAATATGCACTTTCCCTCATTCTTTAGATCTACAAGAATGCAGAGGTAAATTAACTAGTTAATCAACAACTGAGAAATGTCAGTAAACAAAGTATGGCACATCCTGAAAGAACAGAACACACGAATCCCAAATACATGAACTTTATTCCTGAATTAGGCTGGCTTGCTTTTGTAAAAATGAAGAAAACACCCAGATTTATATGGTTTGTGTTAGCTACAAAGCAACTACCTGCAAGATATAGCCATGGTAATTATTTTGCTTTCTTTCATCATTATTGTGGGGGAATAATAGTTTCTCTATGAGCTGAAACAGAAAATTCACCTTCTCTGAATGGCAAATCCGCTATTTTCTGTATGCTATTGTGAACTGCAAAGAACTTCTTTTTTGTAATGATCATCATTTCCTTACTTTGAGTTGCTGTAATAAATTATTATGTTTACATACTCTGCAACTGCATGCAGACAATATCGGAGGTTATATTTTTCTTTTCACTTTAGTTGAGCTGGAATGCACAGATGCCATGGGCCTATTAGTCCCAGTGCCAGCCTGAGAAGGGCAAAGAGTCTTGTCCTGGCCATACTGAATGGGGATAACTTCTCTGGGTCAGTGCCAACTGTTCTGTTGCTTAACTGAGGCAATAATAAGAGGCCTGAGATGAAGTTTTTAATGACAAAATAATGGATGATAACCAAAGAAGGCATTCATTATTACATAAATTACCAAAATATACGGCTCCTTGGTCACCCCACCTTTAGTGCTATGTAAGAAGTATTTAAGACACAGCTCCCAGAATTCTACAAAGCTAGATTAAACTTCTTTCACACTGTAAACTTTTCAAAAATTAATTTATTTTATTAACTTTAGTTAACTGGAACTGGAAGGGTTTTATTGATTTTTTTGTAATTGAACAAGCTGGTAATTAAGTAGACTAGGGATTCTGGTTTCTTTTAAGTAGATATTTTACTCTACTTCAGTCTCATCATGCAGTTTAAAGAAAAAGTTTCTTCTGTTAGTACTCAGATCACTGAGGGACAGACTATGATATTGGGGGAACTCATCTGGAAGTACTCATGGGCCTGATTCTGAGTTAATAAAGCCATTGCATATCTGGTCTCATGCTAAGGAAACTAGTTACACAAGACCATATTTAGGGACTTAATAGACAAGAACAACGTTTGTCTTATTATACATTAAATTTCAAAACTTAAAAATAATGGCTTAGAATTTGATGGTTTACTTGTAGACTAATAGTTTCTCTGTGTGAGTGGATTTTACTATTGATCCTATTACCCTCTTCTGTCTTAGGAGTATTGGAACATACACTGACTTGGTTTTTTCTCAAGCAAGATATTAAGATATATTTAAGTGTTGTAATCTGTCAGAACATGGAAAGCATTGTATATCTCTGCAACTTATGGTTCTAATCAAATTTCCTAAGTCAAGGGTTGTTTGTCTTCTTGCACTGTCTCCTTATAATTATTGTATTGGGCATTGTACAAACATTTGTAGGAGACATGCTAAATAGGTAAGACTATCCAAGAGCATGTGTACTGGGAAGATTTTTCTAGTGACAAATGCAAGTAGAACTTTAGAGAATGTGAGAGGAAAAATGCTTAAATTTCCCATTAAACCACTCATGCTCTTTTCAGTTTCACTTTTCTTTTTATACTCAGAATTTTTGTTACAGAAAAATCAAATTATCTGTGACTCATTTGGAATATCGCTTGGACTTTCTGGGTATTACGCTATACTAAATGCAATAGTGGAAAGACAATGCCATAATACTACCTCTTGGTTTATCAAAGTTACTTGAAATATTCAAGCAATCTTATAACAATAACACTAGATTTATTTATTATGTTTTATCTAGCAGAAAATAGACTCTATCTGATCTTTTGTGGGCGATTTTGGATGAAATGAAGAAGAATTAATATGCTGTGTCAATAATATGTAAGAACAATAAAATATGTGAGGCCCTGACATGGTCTACGTACCAGTTTCCTCATGGTGTACCCAGTGCTTCACGTTGAAAACAGAGAAGGTTCCCTGTTTACAGTTGTTTAAATTCCAACTTTTTCTACCTTAGCAGTTACCATTTATGAACCTATAGCTTTAGAAATATTTCACTCTAAGTAATCAAGAAAAAAAATTGCAGTGGGTGGATGAGTTATTTCCTGATTGTGAATTTTACCTCTTGGAAGAGTACCAGTGTTTTCTTTGAGAATACACTTACAGAGAGAATTGTTATTAAGAAATTTTAGTGTGGAACTTTGTCCAGAAATGTAGGCATTTTCATCTGCTGAAATGCTTAATGAATTTAAACTTTAAAAAGTTTTAAAAACATTTTTTTCTTTGGCACATCATGATAGTATTTTTCCTATAAAAGTTTGAAGATACTCTGTTGAGTATGCAAAGTCTGCATCACATCTTAAAATATTGCTTTCTCTGGCAGTATTTTCCCAACAGCAGTGACACTTCAGATTTAATTTTCTTCATCCATAGGCTTTAATGTTGGTTCACCATCATTATACTTGCCAGCACCAGTACTGGCACTATATAGCTGTGTGAAACTGTATCACTTACCTAATGTCATAGAAAATTGCTGAAAATACTGATCATTCAGACCCAGGCTGTACAATTTCTCTCATCTATCCTCTCCACAATAAAGTTTCACTTTCACCAAAATTTTCCTTCACTGCTGATAGATCTAGTATTGCAAATCATAGATTCTAGACTGCTGAATCATGAAAACAGGTTTGCAGAAAGGTGATTTCCATAAATAAGAAATGGCTGTTAGATTAATCTGTGGGTACATCCAATATTTTTTCCCTACTATTTTTCTTTCTTTTTCTTTCTTCCTCTGATGGTCTCCTGTCTTTTGCATCTCCACAATTCTTGGTCATGTAAAAAAAATATGCATTATATCTGTCAACTTCTTTTGCCAGTAATTTTATTGATGATCTATATTTAGAAGAAATATGAGATAATTCCTACTTGTAATTACTTTCCTAGAGATCTGTGCAATAATACATAGAGGATTTTGTTCGGTTTTTATGCATGAGCTTATAGCAATGTCATTAAGTTTCTTTTGATATTTCAGTTATGTTGGGGAAGTACAGGCATTGTAGCTGTCCAAACCCTGCTTGGCACCTCAGTGCACTTACTTCTCCACACCTGGAGAGGTGACTCCAAGGACATTGGAGCTTTTGCATTATTTTTCGTATTACATTCCCTTTTCCATGAATAGTTTATATTCTATAGAATCAAATGGAAAAGTTGCTGAAAATATTGTGAGTTATAAGTCTTGGGTTTCAGTGGAAACTGAGGACTCTTAACTACTATGTACAACTACTACCTGATGTATGTTACAATTTAAGAATAGTGCCTGATATGCAGATATACACCAATTTTTGCAATGAAAGCATAAAAGGTATAACAGAGACCAGAGCATAATAAACAGTCATGCCTCCAATTATAGGTTCCAGAGGTAATAGAAAACACCAGAGTGAGGCTAAATCTTAATTTAAATAGGCTATTGAAACCTAATTGGAGCTTAGGAAAATAAAAAGAGAATAAATTAATTTTTCACCAAAACATGAATTATACAGAATAAGCATTCCTCTTTACCAGACATTATGAAATGCTTTTGATAAACAACTCTTTGATTCTTTAAAGTAATTTTTTTCACTGAAGACTTTATCCTTCAACTAATTTTTATTAATAAGCATTTTAGAAGCTGCATATAGAACATTATAAGTTGCAAAGGTTTGGTCTATTGCTTCCAAGAACATAAAACTTCTGTTTTTATTACATGGAGAAATTCTAGAAATACCCATCAAACCCTAAAATGCAAAGGTAAAGTAACCAGAAATACAAGCCAAGGAAGAGGAAGATATTTTTTGGTTCATTAAGCCATGATTTAACATATAATAGATCAGCATACATCAGCATGTATTACATTCGTCCTCAAATTAAATATGACATGCTTACCTGACACACACTTTGGCAGGGACATAACCAAATACCTTTCTTTCTTTAAACCATTAGTATAATAGAGATGGAGGTTATTATTAAAAGACCATAAACACAATTATGATTTTTTTATCATGAGGTACATAATTATTTGCCTTAAGGAATTCTGCCATCAGTCATCTTTTTTTTCAAAAAGGGATCTCCTTATTCTCTCATCATTATATTTTCATGTTATTTTAACAGTTCACTTCTTTTTATTCAAGGATAGAAAACATATGCTCAAGGCATATCTTGTAGGAATTAGTGAAGAAGAGGGGCTTCAAGGTGAGAAAAACATTGGTTTTTTCCTTTCATTTCAGAAATCTTAAGTTATCTTCAGTCTGTATTCCAACTGTATAAGAAACTCAACCAAAATATCGGTAGGTGGATTAATGAAACACTTGTCAAGCTCTTCCCAGGTTCTCTGCTTAAGAACAGAGATGAGGTTACTCATTTGGAGACCAATCCTGTTCTCACTAAATTAAATGACAAAATCTTGCTTTATCTTCAGTACCGCAGACCAGAATCTAAACCCATAATAGACTAAAATCTGATTAAACTTCAATGCATGTTTTAATGCAGACTGAAACCCCTGGGATATTTCAAGGCTTACATGAACATTGGTACTGATATACTGTTCCAACATGTGGCCTGGTCAGATGGGCTTTCAAATCTAACATCAGCTGTTCTGTTTTGGAAGGGAAAAAACAGACATATATTGATGTTGGATACACAGTTCTTTGTATTTATTCCAGGCTGATCTCTAACACTTAGAAATCTATTTTGACGCAAAGACATTAAGCTGGTTTTCCCCTTTTTTGGCTCCTTGTTTAAAATTAGCCAGGTGCCTAGCCAGAGGTAAGCATGTTCCATAAAATTGCACTGAAGTGTTCTTCTTATGGGGATGATTCTTGCTCTACAGAAGTAATAATGGAAAGGAGCTCTATGAATTCAAACATAGCTGTCTAAATAGAGTTTTATAGAGAGGGGGCACAACAGCTTGAGACAGACCCAAATGCTCTGACCCAGGCTCTACGGTTTAAATGATCAAGATTTCCATCTCATGTTATTAAAAATAGATGCAGTTTTTAGTGCAGTGTGAAACTGTTAACGCATAAAAAGTTAGGAATAATAAAGAAATAACATGGCACTCAGTCATACAGGAAAGAACATTTTCTTCATAATGGGGATACACAGACCCATTTAGTTGCTTGATCAAAAGAAAAAAGTCAATTAAGAATATACTGTATGAACATTTTAGTTTTCTTTTTAAACATTTTTAATAAAAATACTATCAAATACAGTTATAATTACCAAATAATTTTGAAGTAAATATATTTGGAGTTATGGTGGTAGTTCTGTAAATGAAAATAGCTAATATATAAATATTACTGTCCTGAAATAAAATTTCATTTTTTCCTCATTAATATCTTAAGTCATGCTTCCTGAGCAACAGTGGTTCCCAGGAAAGGTTCCCATTATCACCCATGAGGTGTTTGGCTCATGAGTGCATAGCTAGTCTTTTTATGCAAAAAGAACTTCATTTCAGCAACCTGAAAATGAAAGATTATGTCAGCAAGTAGATTTTTAGGAATCTTACAATCCAAAGGTAAGAATCAGCTCCTTAAAGATAAATTTCTCTTATTCTGTAAGAAAGCTAATTCATGTATATATGAAGGCAAATCTTTCTTAATTTCCCTCATCATATGCACATTTGGAGTATGTGTAGCATACAGACACAGACTTTGAACAATGGGCGATTATGTTTTATACACAGAGAGAAAAAAATTACATATCTTTTCCAGTTCCCCTTAAAACACGGTTATTGTGAAAGTATATTAACACTAACAGTGTGCAACTTCTTAATTGAATGTTTTGTTTCTTTCTTAGAATAAAGTATTTAGCTCTGACCAGTATGAGCAATGAAAGAATAGCCATGAAGAGCTTGTATTGACAAACCTGTGTCACACAGATTAATCATACCAGGTTTTCAGAGCTGCTTGCAGGCACCTGGTCTTTGCAGGAATGGTCCTTTTTGCCTTCCAGGTGGTTACAAATCGCTGAGTCATCTTCTCAGTTTCCTGCAGGAGAGGTTAGACTGTCCCAGAAAAAATGATCAAGAGCAGTTTCACAAAGTGTTTTTTGCTATGCATTTTCCTGTGTATTTCCTATTCTTCCTATCTCAAAACTTTTATTTTGGGATGGGACAATTCAACCTCTTTCTGTTCACTGTGGTTATAAATATGCTATGTGTCATAATGTCTACTGCTTTTCTTTAGAGATAATAGTTCACAAAAAGCAAAGGTCTGAGGATTGAAGTTGGTTGAAAAAAAGAAGCACGTGTGCCCACAGAGACCTAAAGGTGGAAGTAAAATATGATAGTATTTAGCAACTTTAAACTGTCAGGTTTGCATTTTTTCTAGGTTTGCAGTTTCTTTTGCTCAAGCTTCATTATAATTTTTCTTAAATGGCCAGCCTCAGCCTTAGTTTTCATGCATGGCTTGCAAAAATAAAATAGATTACTCCCCAAAAGAAGTGCTGTTCATGTACAAAACAGAATATTTACTACCACGACTAAATTCTAAAATAAAAGCAGATACACAAACCACCTTTCCTACTGTATTAGCTGGATATAGTGCAGCACTGTCTCTGTTAAACATCAGTTATTTCAGATAGTAGAGGTCATAAGTTCTGGCAGACACTGCAGCTTAGAGATTTTGTCAATTCTGATACACATTGACTTCTACATTAATATTTGGAATATTTTTTTTTTTACTTCTAGTTTATTTCTATGCGATTTTTTCCTTCCCATGGTTTTTGTTCCAGTTGCTCTTGTGATCAGCTAATACTTTCTAATACTAAATTCACCTCTGCCTTTCACAAAGTTTGAAATGCATAGTGTAATGCTCAGGATGCAGAATGGGTGGTTCATTTGGGCTTCACTGTTAATTATCATGAAGCAGCCTCTTTGCAATATGATACTGAGCAAAACTTTGGTACTCATGAAATACAATAGATACCACTTTATTACTTCTTGAAGAAATTTGCAGTGAAATGCATGAATTAGATATAGTACACCAGAAAAATCTAAATTAAAACAAAAGGGGAAAAAAAAGGAAAAGACTGAGGATTGAAAGGAACATAAGAATGGAAGATATATAATTCTAATTTGATACGGAGTGTTAAGATCTTAGAATCTCTAATTTTCTACCGCGTTTAGCAGTGTTTTACTGTGTAGATAAAATCAGTTTTAAAATAATTAGCGATGCCATATTTAATTGCAAATTAAAGTACTATTCACAAGTGATCTACCAAAGGGTGAAACACCACTGGGAGGAAGAACGTGGAGGGAAATATTTTTCTATTCTTCTTTTATTGTCCTTCCCACCCCTCCCCCCAAACTCTGAACCTTCATGCTTCAAACTAGGTCAAATTGAGTTGAAGTGAAGCTTAAANAGCCGGCATACTTAACAAAGTTTTACTTTAATGCAGATGAAGTGAAAATCAAAAACCAACCAACCAACAAAAAAGCAACCCAAACCCAAAAGCACTAAAATGCCCCCCAATCAAACTCCACAGAACACGAAGATACCCCAAAAACAAAATCCTTCTTTTTTTCTTAATTTTTTACATAAAAGGTTCAAGGTCTGTGAAAAGCACTTGCACATTGTTGTGGGGAGGCAAATGATTGAAAATGTTCCTCTTGGAAGACGGTATTGACCAGAGTTAGAAATACCTTTGTAAATTAAATCTCGATGGGATCTATTTCTGGAAAAATCTTAATTAAAAATAGCGCAAACACAAAACTGTATTCTTAACTAAAACGAAAATCCCCTCCCCCCACCCCGTCTGTTCTCAGACCGTGTAGTGTTATCAGTGGAACTGGAAACCTCACAGCAATCACCCCAGCATTCTGCTGTAAAGAAGCGGGAACGGGGGGGAGGCCGCAAGAGGGGGAAGAGGGAGGGGAGGCGGCTCCAACGGGTCTCATTGCTGGGAGATACTTTGAGGGCAAAGTAAAAGTGCCCCCTCGGGAGCAGCGTTCCGCTTCTGTCGCCACCGCCGTCTCAGATGCTACAGTATCAGGCGGAGAAGAAAAGAAAGGAGTTTGGAGTTGATGTACACGCCGGAGAAGCAGTAAAAAGATATAAGATATCGACACGCTCAGCTGCATCTTGTTAAAAGCTTCCTGCGGGTTGGCAGAATGAAATCTTTATTTAAAATACACAAACTATCGTCAGGGGAGGAACGGAAGGGAAAACACTAAAAGGGCCAAACGCAGTCCTTAACCCACCGGTATAAGCAAAAGAGGAGAAGAGATGAGATTGGTTTGGGGCGAACGGAAGAGGGGGGAGAGTGCCCTCCTTGCAGCCCAGCCACGGAAGCCACCTGGGGACTCGGTGTCTCCACTCAGCTTTGGAGACTTTCTCTTTGATGGTGATAATGATAGTTGCTCTGGTACGGGAAAGAGACTTAAGGAATACCAGAAGCAGAACGTGTGCTCACATTTGGGTGTGAATGATAGGAAAACGTGCCTCGCCACCACATCCACAGCAGCTCTCGCTTAAGTAGTGGTAATACTATTTTATTATCGTCAGCCGGTGGCTTTAAAGGTGCATTATTTTAATGCATTATTAATTGTTTTCTCAGGGGGAGAGGAAGGTGGAGATTTGGCTTATTATTATTAATAGCGAGGAGCTCGCTCCTGTGGCGCACGCCGGGGAGCGCGGTGGGAGGAGGCAGAGCCGGGGGAGGCGGTGGCAGAGCGCGCCCCGGCACCGGGCTCCCTGCGCGGCTGCGGCGCGAACACGCGGGGNACCTTTTCATTTATTTATGTATTTAAAATCACTGTAAAAAAATGTTTGGGAGAATGACTTAGAGTCAGCCCTGAAAACAGGGTTACCCCCCAGGACCTAGCGGCAGCGGCGCTGGATCCCATCAAAACAGAACTGCCTGATGTGGCATGTGCTTCTCTCTCTTTGCAGTTCCTTCTGGGCCTGTGTGGACTAGGGGCANACAAAAGGGGAAAAAAAAGGAAAAGACTGAAGATTGAAAGGAACATAAGAATGGAAGATATATAATTCTAATTTGATACGGAGTGTTAAGATCTTAGAATCTCTAATTTTCTACCGCGTTTAGCAGTGTTTTACTGTGTAGATAAAATCAGTTTTAAAATAATTAGCGATGCCATATTTAATTGCAAATTAAAGTACTATTCACAAGTGATCTACCAAAGGGTGAAACACCACTGGGAGGAAGAACGTGGAGGGAAATATTTTTCTATTCTTCTTTTATTGTCCTTCCCACCCCTCCCCCCAAACTCTGAACCTTCATGCTTCAAACTAGGTCAAATTGAGTTGAAGTGAAGCTTAAAGAAAAGCTGGCAATAGTCAGTACCAGGTGCTCTTCGTCGCCTGTACTCTTTTAAGGGTATCTCTCTAGTTTGCGCAGGATGAACCCCGGAGATGAAATCACATNCGGCGCCTGACTGGCAGGAGGGGAAAGCGGAGACTCCTTCAGGTTTCCAAAGAGGTCCGAGTGGACAGCATTAGTAAGTAAATTCTCTGTGCTTGCTTACTGTCCCTGTCTTCTCGGGTTTGTCCAAACCTTTTCTTAGCATTTGCACACATACCTATGCACACACACACACACTCATATCTTTATTATATGTATATATGCCTGTGCATATGTATGTGCATGCATTTCTGTTTTCAGGTTACTGTTCTGGTCAGAGAGAAACTTGGCTGTGGTGACTTGGAACTGTTTTTGGTGGGAAGGTGCATTAAGTGGTTTGCTGTTTTTTTATGAGTGAAGAAAATTGAAGGTGAATACTTGTTTAAAGAAAGTGAGTGTGGCAAGTATTGTGTAATTTCACACCTCAGTTCAGGTGCAGATATGTGGTAGAGTACAGACAAAATCTAAACAAAGAGATGCTCCCTCAGGAGGGGTCTGCAGAATGGTCTGACCTGCAAAGTAATGCCAGGTGACAGGGCATTCAGTTTGATATAAAATGTGCCTGAGTTATAAATACGAACAATATTCTTGTCCGTATTCAGTTGTAAGGATTTTTAGTCCATATCTCTGAAGTTCTTAAATTTTTCATCAAGTTTTATATGTATAAAATGTATGTAAATTTTTTCTTCTAATGAGGATGACAGTTCCAGGCAATAGCTTTGCTTTCTAAGGGCTTTTATCGGGCGTATTCAAAAGAACTGATGGCACTGTTTTCAATAGGTGAGAAAGATCTAGGGAAAAAGAAAACATAAACTCATTTAAAAGGGCGTCATGTGCAGTGGAAGTGAGGTTTGCTGGCTGAGCTGTAGAGTTAACAGAAGGTATGAAGATCATATAAATGTATGTCATGAAGTGTCTGCTGTTAGGTGTTGTTCAGCACTAAATATATCTGCATCTGGGAAGGAGAACTTTTGCAGGCATTATTTCTCTTGGGACAGAGGACCCTTTATTGACATTTGCTGCATTTCTGCTAAAGGAAACAGCTCGTATTAGTAGTTGAGGGTTAACTCTTTCCTAGGTAGAGAAAAGAAATAACAATGACAGGTATGTCAATGAAAATGTTTGCTCATGTTTGCTAATATCTAAATAAAACCTCAGTGTTATGTCAGTAGAAATACAGTTGAGTCAGGTGTTTTGAATGTACTGGAAGGAATCAATAGCATTTCAGTATTTTTTCTCTATTCCAGCCAAATGGATTTGGATTTAAATTCTTCATGTGTTATATCTGTTGTAGGGACTATGTGGATTTGAATTTGAATAAATTAAAATTATGTCTTTACAAATTCTTGACAAATTTGGGTTATTTTACAGTACAAATTCAGAATAATAAGTGGGTGCTGTAAATAAACAATAAACTCAAATATCTTACATATTATGTCTTTCCTGTTCACCTAATCAGAATAAACTTGTGTTATTAGAAATCATTAAATGTGAACTTACAAATGCATTTTATTAAACTTCCAAATATGAAATTCATGTTGGACTTTCAGGTGTAATTCAAAATCAGTCACAACTAATAAATGTCACCAGGAGTGAAAGTTTATTGGGGTCAAATCAAATACATTTCTTCATGAAGTAAAGAAATTGGTTTCTGTCACAACAGTAAAGATAACTAGGAAAAAATTTATTTAGGAAATTAATGTGACACAAGCAGGAAAGACTAAATCTGCAGTAGCAGATGGATGACATTCAGAGCTGCTTTCAGGTATTCATAATCTTAGAGCTAGGAAGGAATTACAAAGCATAAGGTACAAGTTCTGAGACAGTGAATCAGGGTGACTTTCATATTGCATTACAGTAGTCTTTTGGTAGTTGACATTTGTGGCAGAAAAAAATACCCTATGAACTCGTGAACTTTAAATTAAAGGATATCACATTTTCTGACTTAGTAAGGAATCCTACTGCTAGTGTTTTAGTACCATGAATTTACTTTTCAGTTAAAAACAAAACACTTTTCCCCCACTTTTTTTTAAATGACTTAGTAACATTTGACATGGCTCATTGCTATAGTGTACTCCCTGTGGACAGCACATTAAAATAATATATCCAGCCAATTTGCATGAACTATTTTGAGACTGCACACAGTGAAGTTTATTAGGTTAAGCTTTCAGTTCTGCTAGGTGGTCCTAAACATGCAGCAATGTTGAATGTCTAACAATGTGTCTATTAAAAAAAAAAATATATATATTTATATATATTTGACTAACCAGACAGGAACGCTGTTGTTCCATTTAGCTTGAATCTCTACATGCTCAGTGGCTTTTTTAGTTTGGATCACAGTCTTCATCATTTGTCTTTGGGATTTGCTTTGATCTAGGATATGTCCTGGTTATACTTTAGAATCTATATGAAAAATTACTCCAAACAGGCTCCACTTTTGCTGTAACTACTACTGTGGGAAATGACCTGAGTCAAATCATGGCAATTAAGTGTTATATTGTATTTGTTTGTATATTCATGTACAATCTTGAATTGTTGGTATAGGCGAGTGTCAAATCAGGTCAATCTGACTCAGAAGAAACAAGAGAGGACTTTAAAAACACCTATTGGTGTGAAAATATATAACTGATATAACGAAGTTGCATGTGTCAGCAGTAATGTGGTTTATTATGCAATTGTTCTTGTTATTCAGATCAGATAATGGTCTGATGAAATATATAAGCAGTCTTCAGGGAATCAATGATTAATTCCTCTGACATGTGCATATTTAAGATTTCTGACTTATAAAATCCTAGATACCTGCATTAGTTTTCAGTAGACAAAGTCAAATAATATTATCTATGTAATCACTTAATGTACTCAGCTCCCACGAAACTGTGGTGATAAGTTTGATGAAAAAATTATGACAATGTTTCCTTCTTTGTTCTTTGCTAAATGTGGCTTTGCTGAAGAAACTGTCAGCACACAAACAAACGTGCTGCTTGATAGCACAAAGTATTTTGAAATGGGGAATGTGATAAATATCAAATAATACACTAATGCTTTAATCAGCTCGGTTTGTCTGTGCTCTTTTAAGAACTTAAAAAGCATTGATAACTTTTATATATATATGGGTGATGATTCTACAAATTTGAAGTACTATAACTAGTTGGAGAAACTAAGATATCATTGTTGGCTTAATTGGAAAACAGGCGAGTTCAGCATTTAGGAAAAGGTCACTGATGCTTTTCATCAGTGCAAAGCTTGTTTAGTGCAAAACCAGATTGGTACTTGAACCCCACAATATTAGAGTAAGCTCTATTGATTTACTATCACTTTAAAGACATTGTAACCAGCAAATAGAAATTTAGCAGTGACATTTGTGTGGATGGTCTATGGTTTAGTGTTTTGGATTTTGATATTTGTACCCAAGGAGAGTAGTTTTTTCCTTTATTGGTAGCCCTAAGGATTCAATGGAAACTGGCTCAGGAGGAGGAGACGTTCAGGGTGTTCTTTAAAATAGAAAAAAAAATAAAGTGAGAAGGGCGTAGAAAGATGTCAGATTCAAAAGTACTTAGGCTGAATAATGCTTGTATATATGGCATTTTTTTTTTTGCTTTGTTTTCCACACATATATTATAAGGTCGTTTTTACTAGAAATTTCTCAAAAAGCTTTTATGTTGCCCCTTTTTCTTGTAGACTTTCCACCTTGCAGTATTGCAGTTATAGTCCTAGCAAACTCTGACAAAGTTAACAAGGGATCTTATGTCACAGCGATAACATATTGATAGAAATGGGGTCATGAAGTATTGACACGAAGTGCAGTTGGACTGTAAGTTTTTGGACATATTTGATTGTGATAAAAAATATTTAGTAGCAAACATAGACATAAAATTCTAGTAGTAAATAGGCAGTAGGCATACATTAATGCTGAAATGAGAATTAAATATATTTAATAATAAAGACTAAGAGAAGGAAACAGGCACATAGGCAAAAGGAATGCATAATGTGAAATCTTTAAATAATTCTTAATGCTGTTAGATGCTGTTTGATTTTCAGTTTATCCATTCTAGTAGCTCCTTTAGTAAGATCCACTATGAAACAATAACAGAAAAGCTAGCAATAAACAGAAAACTGCAGCAAATTACTACTTTCATGGTCAATATGAAGATTGAATTGCTCATCTATTTTAATTTGTTGCCAATAGTTGCAGAAATGATCCTATTTATCTTACATTTCTATTCTGTTAAATATGCTTTATTAAGTGAAGACTGTTGTGCAAGAAATTGTATTCTTTACATTCCATATCCTGTACTGGCAACTTTGTTACCACTTCTAAAAAGTGGGGCATTTTTGTCAATACATAAACTGAAGATGCAGTTGAGTAAAATTTTAACTGATTGGATAATGCAGAATCTGGTTTATAAAATCAATTTTATAAAATTTCTGCAGGTAATACTGTGAAATTCGTGAAAATAATAAAGTTTTAAAGTTATGCTGAATAAAGTCATGTTTTAAATGTCTTTAAAGTTCTTTGAAATACTATTACACATTCCAAATTATGTACTTATACTGTGTTGAAAAGTAAAATTAAGATTTTGGAGATACGTTTAGAGAAAGAGAATTCTAGATATATATATTTGCAGTATGAAGTAGGCTCTGAATAGTCTGATGATTTTCCTGAGAATGCTGTGGGGGATTTTTTTCCAGCTGAAAGCAGCATGAGCTCATATACTTTCTAATTAACAGATAGATACATATTAGAGGCCCAGTACTGTGCTTTGTCTAAATATTTGGTTTAGAAAAATGTTTTTCTACATGAAGCAGTCCCATGTTTAAGTCTCATCTCATTGTGAAAACTGCTTATATTGAATTCTTTGTATGTTTCAGGATGGCTTCTCAAAAGATAAGGTGATGTTTTGGTGCATATGGTGCATTCTGCTTTTCTTCTAAATTTTAAAAAAAAGAGCTATACACAATGGCATTCAGAAAATCTCTCTTTCTCCAGGATGCTGTTTTTTATTTGGTTTTAGATTACCTAGCTCATTTGCAAAGTATGTGTAACGCTGCCCAGCAGTGAAATGTTAAATGCATATAGTTTTTGTTTGCAGTGAAAAGGTGGGCTGAGAGGAAACTGCTTCAGCTGGGGTGATTGCCTGCAAATATAAAGGAGGACTCATGGGCTTCATGGGAAATGGAATTATTTAGCTCTTCTAGTTATTACGGAATCTGTGTGGGTAAGGTGAACGCACGTTTCCAGAGTGGTCCTCCCAGCTGGTGAGCTTCTCATAGGTGACAGCACCACTGCTTTACGATGATGATTGATTTAAGGTGACTACCCTTAATAAAGGTCCTCTTGTGGCAGGAAGCTGGAAGTGTACACCAGTCTGCCTTCTGGGAACAGTAATTCTTAAGGGTACTGCAGCAGAAGTAACTGCCTAAGAACAATTGCATCTACTCTAGTCTGAAAGTGAAGTGATTTTTAGACTCTCATGCAGCACTTTAACAGTGAATGTGGGAGTATGTCAGGCAAAGTAAGTTTGCTCTAGCTTTGACGCATTCTTTCTTTGTCTCACCCCTACACACTTAAAATGTAGCCTTCAGTGTGGTTCAAGGCATAAAGTCTCACCAGACCCTGTACTACATAAACCAGCATGTAAGGTAGTTAGGTATTCTCCTCACTCTCCTCATTCTTTCAGCCAAATGTGGTTTTCTTCAGTCTTTAGTTAAAAAAAAAAAAAGTTCTCAATACTGTAACTAGATCTAATATAGAATATTAATTTATAGTATATGGATTTTTTTGTTTTTTAAGGAGAACACTGAGAGTACAACTTTTTAATCTATGTTTGAAGGATTTAATTTTAACCATAAAGGCTAGTACTGTGTTCAACTTCTGATGAAGCACAACATACTTTGAATGCCTGCACAGAAGTATAAAGGAGACCAATGATAGAACTCTTACTTAGGTAGCTACAGACTTATTGGCAGTAAAAAAAGATAAACCAAAACTGTGTGTATCCATCCCATCAATTTAGCAATCAGAAAAAAAAAATCTTATAGGGTGGTGCATTTTCTCAGTTTTGAATTTTTTGTTACATTAAAAGGAATGTACTGTACTGTTGTGTGAGGCAAAGCTCAAAGCAACAGCAGTTCTCTATGGGAAGGGTTCAAAGAGAATTCATGTGCACTGTCTATGTCTTAGCATGAGTTGCTTTTCCTTTCTTACTGCAACTGAGATTTGCCAGATGGCATTCTCAGGCTTCTTCAGAGAGATAGAAAACCATAAAGAGTTTTGTCTTTATCAGAAAACATAATAGTATAAAATCACAGTTGATATACTTTTCTTCATCTAGGTTTTCCTGAAGGAAGTTTGTGGTTTTTCAACTATTAATTATTGTGCATTTTGACCATGACATGAAAGTGTTACCATACTTAGGTATTAGTAGTACAAACCGGCTCCTAACCTGTCATATGGCTGGGATATTAAAGTTCATAACAAAAGAAGTCTGACTTGAAAACTATTTTGATGAAACCTTGAAACATGAAAAATTTCTGGGATGGGAGGAATGTGCTGGGAGAGGCTTGATCAACATTAAATCATTATTACTGAAATATCCTACATTTGCTGGTAGAAGAATTTGAGAATATACCAAGAATTTCTCCCTGAGAGAAAATTTAGCTAACTTTTTAATATGCTTTTAAATTTCTGAGGATTTTTATAGATTTGGATAAATCATAAAAGTGAGGTTCAAATAATTCATTGTATATAACTTTTAATATAATTTGTGTGCATTCCATTCATAGAAATATTCCTAATGAAAAGTTGTATTAATCATTGGTATTCCTTCACAAACAGAAGTCTGCCTAGCAAAGCTCATTAATTTCAAATGTGACATCAGTAGTTTTGGACTGCCATCATTAGCATACCAAGTAGAGTACTTAACAAAAAGTAAGAAAAGAAATAGAACTGTTGCATTAATATAGTGATAACCTGTGTTCCCCTTTGAATAATTTAGCCATTTCTTCAGTTTTATGCACAAATATTCTGTGAAATTTTCGTCTCCCCCTATGAATAAAAGATATACTAATGGCTTTTTTACACCATTTGTCCTAATTTTCCTGTTTTTTTTTTTTCTCCTTTTTTTTTTCTAAGAATGCTGGGCAGCTAGACTTGAAAAGCTGCAAAAATTCATTTGCCTGTTTCTTCAGAGTGTAGGCTTTAGAGTGGGTTGATTTGACTTCTCTTCTTCCATGTACATCCAGCATTCTCTGATATTTCATTGAAGCAACAATCAGTTAGTGAGGTTGGAAATTTTTTTGTCAAATGCATGAGCTAGAAAGTGTACAATGGATAGCAATGCTTCAGGAGCAGCCAAAAGGTATGAAGGTCACCATACCTGGGTAACCAAATACTCTTAACAATGCTATCCGTATCTGTGATACAGTCTTCTGTAAAATTAGGTTTCTCAGTGATACAATATTGGATCAACAGCACACAATAATTGTTACTTGGAGAAAAAGGAAAATAATTCAAATTATTATATTCTGCAGTTGTAGAACAAAGTGCAATGGGCTTTCTATGCAGTTTGTTTTCAATTTTTCATTGAAATGGAAAGATGAGAAAAGAGGCAAAAAAAGAAATAACGTTAGCTGCTGGAGGCCGTTTGATGGAATAAAGTGGTCAGGAAGTGTGGTTTGGGTTTTCTGGGTTTTTTTTTAATTATTATTTTGTTACTTTGTTGTCATTATTATTATTTTTCTGTGGGATCTGTATTAAAAAAATCTAGAATTAAAAAATTTCCTGAGCAGTTTTTATATAGGTTGTGGTGCTCTCTTGACCTAATCAAAGTGCATGATTTGTCCTATTTTAAAATCTCTTTCATTTGAAACCCGCCTATAGGTTTTTGTTTGTTTGTTTCTTTTCTATTCTAGGATTATTAGAGAGAAGTGATCTTTGTATTCAGCATAACTAATAATTGTGTTGCAGCACCTGATTTCCCTCATCAACTTTAGGTTTCCACAGGTTTCTATAGGTGTGGAAATGAAGTCCCTGGATATTCTCATTGTCATATTCTATATGAAATCATACATTGAAAACTATCCAATTTATTTACTGTTGGTGCTCAGAATCATCTTTTTGCTTCTCAGCATGGAGGCTAGCCTTTTCCACTCCTTCCCATCTTCCCATTTTTTTTTACTGCTCCTTTGCAGAAGGCTGTAACCCAGGCAGAGTGTCTAATTATTTAAAAGTAGCTCATAATTTGGATTTCTGCTCTTCCTTTCTGATCTTAAGCATAGTGACCCTTCTGGGGTAAGAATTTGTTTCTAAGGGTGATGCCCTCAACGTACTTACTTTGTGTTTTGTAGAATGGGTAAAAATGGGAGAGAGATCACTCCAGCTTATTTAAATATCAGATGTTTTCTAGTGTAGCTGACAAGATAAAGAAGTAACTGACAGAGTTCTGCTGCAGAATCAATAAAGTGGACATTTATGATTTTTGGGATGAGTTTAGGTATGCTAGTATCTTTGGGTCGCACTGAAGTGCGGTTATAAGACTACATCTCTTTTTCCCCCTCCACTGCTCTGACAGGTCTTGGTTGTCTTGAGAACTGAATGGGGAAGTAGAAGGAAGCCCATGGATCTTAATGTTCTGTTAATTTTATCAATCATCAGTGTTGAACAAATTAAAGAAGGCATGAATTGTAACATTTATTTAACCAAGCATTTCTCGGTTACTTAAATTAGGCTTTGTAAAAAAAAATAAAATTGCAACTTATGTTTCATCGTATAATATATATATATAAAAAGGAATTTTTAGAAGATGCCTGATGAGGAAGTAAAGGAAGCGAGGGCAGAAAATGGATAACAGGAATGGAAGAAATACTCAGCAACAGTCATGTTATTCAGGTGTCTGGTGCAGTGTCAAGTCAGATGACGCTGTCTTTAACCACTTGGTTTGAGTTTCAGTTGCCTAACCATAGGTGGCTTATGACTTTTAGATACCCTAAGGTAGTTGCTCAGTGCTAGGCTACTATTCTCTTACACCAAATGCAGCCTGTCCCATGCAGGTATTTCAGAAAACAAAGAACATACACAATTGCATGTTCATTTGCATTCAGGATTATGAACTGTGCATGTCTATATTCTGATGTTGTATCTAGAACTTTGCCTTTCCTCCTTGCCTTTCCCAAAGGCAAGGATTTTTTCATGTTATGCTAATTATATCTGATGCTAGCAGGGCTCCCTTAATCAACACTTGTGCTTAGCTATCAGCATAATTAGATTAATTATATTTTGGAGACATCCTAGAAATCCTATCATGCATGTATGAATCTGTGTGTGTTGGAAGTGACATCCTAATCTTCACATTGAGAAACAAGCTTATATGTTGGGCTTCATTTGCCTGTTTTGTCATAATTTTTCCTCTTTTTTTCAATGATATACAAATTGATGGAGTCCAAAAGCTTATGCTGCTAATTATAATCTATCCACAGAATCAACTTGTGTGCTTTCCTGCTCTGACACTATGCTGGTGCCTCTGAGACTAATGTGATGAACTGTGTAATGTCACACTACCTTTTTTTTATTTGCTGCTTTGGTAGGTCACCTTTTCCTGATTTTTAGCGATCTGTGTAATATAATTATACTGAGGTGATGTGTGTTTTCTGTTTTTGTATTATTGACATTTTGACCATTATGCAACCAGTAAAGATTACTGGCAGAAGTATTTTCTTTTGAGGTCAGGGTTATTGATTTTGGGGTAGAAGCAGAGTTGATAGGATAAATCTTATGGTGATAATATTATTTGTATCTAAGTTTTGACAGCTTTCAGTTTGGACAGAAAGTTTGGGGTACATGAATCTGCATTTGCAGAAGTCACTCAGATATTATGCTCATTAAATGATTGTTGAAAAAGAAATTTAAGTGTCCAGTTTGATAAGGAATATTGTGACTATCATGCATGAGAGACAAGTCTCACAGACAGGTTACAGGCAGAGACTTCCATCTATCAAGGCTTTGTAAAGGCAATAATACAGATCTTGTTTGTGAGCCAGAAACATTTTCCATAATCAGTAGATGAAGTACTTTTCAGAAGTTATCCTTATAATCACAAAGAATAGAGCAGCTTCACAAGCAGAAAAAAGGATCCAAGAAAAACTTTGTATTGTTTAATCTAATTTCATGACAATATATATCCCTCATCCCTATAGTGTGGTATCCCAGTTTATGCAAACCATAACATCTGTATATGGTGTTTCACTGGCTGTCTGCACTTTAATACCTTGGGGAAACAAAAATAAAATAAAATATGTTAACTTGAGATTTTAATGACTTAACCTCACTCTGTTTCCCAAAGTATTACAGTATATTTTGTTTCAGTATATTTCATGTCTGAATCAAATAAAAGTTGCAAGGCAGGTATAAATTGGGGGATAATAAGGAAGATGACTAATAATTATGTTAACAATAATCATGGTTATACCTTATGGTTGACATCAAGACCACACTGTAAATTTCAGAGGAAGTAGATTTTATTTTCTTGCTTAGTACTCAAGGATAAAATAAAGAAAGAGAGTAAACAATATAATACTTTTCGGTTTTGCTTTGCTATTAAATAGTGGTTTTAGCAATGTTAGGAGGGAGCTAAGATGCTACTTGTAAAACATATTCACGTGTGATACCTAAGAAGAAAAAGATGACATACAAGCGTAATTTGATTTTTATCCAGTGTAGCCCTGTAGGAATGACAACTTGTAAAATCTGAAAACAAGGTGTTTAAAAATTTATATAGATATCTATTCTTTTTGCAGGGGAAAAAATGCACAACTAAACCCACAAAAACCTAAGTGTGATAGACGTGTTCAGGCATTATTTGAACAGTAACTGAAGTTTTAATTGGATTATATTACCCTGCACATCTCTCTTTATATCCCTATAGCACTTTACTTGCCCATACAAGAACTACTGTGTATTTCAAGCTGTAAAGAAGAGAGGAGTTGTAGAGAGTACCAGATAGGGCAGTTTTATGAAGCAAAGATAACCAATCAAGAAGAGCATGGCTCTGCTAGAGTTACACTGCTTCTAACAAGAATTAGTTTGTGCCTCCCATCAATAAAGGTCTCACAAGGAAGGCAGTGGACAGGAATCTGAGGGAATGGCTACAATTTCTTTCCTGCCCTCCTGGGACCAGGAATTAAGTCTTAGTCTCATCTCTTTTCAAAGGTAGCTTCAGGAGGCTTATTTTTAGCCCTTAGAAATTTTGTAATGCTTATTAAACTCTAGATTGATTATAAAAATATAAATTAATGTGCTTGATGTATCCATGTAGCCACAGGCAAACCTTATTCCCAAAACTGCAGTAAAAATGAAATTATTGTAATGCACACTGTGTGTAAATTCATGGTGAAATGGAATTTTCCCAAAATATGAAATCAGAATGTTAATTCAACTTTAGAATAACTCTTGTAAAGTGAGACATAAGTGCGTGTGATATTTACTTTCATGATGGTATTTGAAAACAAACATCTTTACAGTGTTAGAACTAGTGAAAATACAGAGGAAATCTCCATTATTCTAGTGATGTGTAATTCAAAATGCAACAATTCCAGCCATTCCAGTAAGTTTTTATTATTTTATTAAGTACTATTTGTTCTTTTTTATTTTTAAAAATATATTCTCATGATGATCAGGAGTTCTTTTTGTTTTGAAAAGGCTGTAACGTGATTTTTATATATGCCTCTGAGGAAAAGACTGACACATAGTATGCTTCTCTTCCTCCCTCCACTATGAAATGATTGGAAAGATTTTAAAAAGTGGAAATTAAAGCATGTGTGCACTAGAAATGCACAGATCATTATTAAACATAGCAGCATGTTACGTAAGTCAAATAGTTGCAGTGGAAGCACAGATGATATATAAAATAAGAGCCAGCAATATTCAGGTCTGAAGGTACAGTTGTACATGGAAATACCAATCTTACAGACTAATGGTCTCCATGTCAATCAGAGGACAGCTGGGCCCAGCTGGCATTGTTAATAAAGCAAGAGTACTTTTTCATGTGCTTCATTTATGCAAGTTCATCACCAGCTAGAAAATGCAAGAAGTCACAAAGTTCACACAATTTGGGTAAGTGGTTTCCTTCTCTTCACAAGAGTATATGGTTTGTGTGTTGTCAAGTCTGTAAACAGAATGGGCAAAATCTACTATTTACTGAAGAAACAGCCATTCAAAACATTTTTAAAATTAAAGCAGTAATTTTTTTGTACATCTTAAAGGTGACAGAAGGGTTGTAGTTATATTGTAAACTGCAAATTGTTTTGTTTTCTGGCAGCATCTCAAACTGTGTTGCCTGGACTGCTAACACTGACTTACTTATTTGACTACATATCTCAAGAAGTAAGACCTTTTTGTTATTTGGTAAGTTAAGCAAAAGTTTACAGTACATACAAGTTCTAACAGAAACTTACAGTATTACATGGAGTTTATGTTGGCCTGAAGTACTGTGGGACAGAAAGTAGCTTACATTTAGAATCTTTAGGCCAGAGAAGACCTGCAAGATCATTAAGTTCAAACATCAACCTAGCATCCCTGCCATGTTCGCCATTAAGCCCTGTCCTCAAGTGCTGTATTGACATGGGTATTTTTGAGTACTTCCAGGAATCGTGGTTTCACCTCTGGATGTAGTGTCCCATCTGCTTAATTTTGAGCCACGTAAAGAGTGTAACCTTAATTATGAAAATCACTACCAGAAATCTCTACAATGTTTAAATAGGATAACAGTTCCTTCTAATAAGCTTAATTGCACAATGGTCTCTCTCTTACTTGAAGAAAAAAAAATTTTTTTTTCTGCTGTCTTGATAGGTGGGAACAGGTAATTTTTTTCAGTTCCTGGGTCTGCGTCATAAAACACACTGTCTGCTTGTCGAATATAGAAACTATAAAATCAACATGATCTAAGGAGCCCTTGGGCTTTGTACTCAGCAGACATGAGTAGCAAGCTCCAGGTCCTGGTGAAAAATTTTCAATGATTCTGCATTATAATTAGATTCTTGGAAATGTGCTGGAATGATGATTAGGGAGAGTAAGAAATAACACTTTTTTTTCCTGATAAAACAGATCAAGTGTTGTTTAATGCCTCTTATCTAAATGGTAATATTATTCTTTGTTTATAAGAGAATTCTTGTTACATGGTCATAAGCCAGTGTCATTGAAGAGCAATTCGCTTGGTGTTCAATTCAGTTTAGAATGCTGATTCTCCTTAGAGGCTGCTAGTCATTCCCATGAGACATCAAATTATATTGTAAACATAATGGAAGTAAGGTGAAATACGTTAGAAACATGTCACTTTTATAGTAAGACTATAAAAAAAAGGTCTTGTGCTTTTGTGTCCTGAATTATTATCATGAAACTTAAAAATTATTTGACACCTTGGCTTCAAATTAACTCCAGGGCAAAAAATTCCTTAAAAGACAAAGTCTTTACTTTTTCTGAATAAATGGGTGGTTATCTTCCCTTTTGTTGGTATTTTGCTCCATTATCTTTTTTTAAAAATTATTATTATTTGCATGGGTGTTATTTATTTTTTACATGCACTGATAAAATGCCTTGTTTAGAGAAAAGAGTTTATTGAACTTTAAAAAATCACTCAGCTATTAGAAGTACTAAAGGCTTATGAATAATTTGTGGTTAGTAGTTACCTTGGCCCATAATTTAGGAACCCAGATTCAATTAATTTATAGACAGGAATTCTGATGTTAATTAAGACTTCAGTTTCAGCAGAAGGTTCTATGCTGTTTTTCAAAGGTCGGTTTTTAAAAAAATATTATAAGAACTGGAAAGCATGGAAAACATGATTAAAATGAATTTTTTTTTCCTATTGAGGTTGACATATGGTTTGAAATCTGAATTATGAAAACTAGTATTATTGAAGTAATTTCGCCAAATTGTGTGCATATAGTGTTTTTTTTTCTTTTCCCTGACAACACAGAAGTAAAATCTTTATATATTTACTTCTTTGAAGTGCAAATGGTAAAGTAAGGAAATGGCTTATTTCTTTTGATTGGGTGGCATAGACATTTTTCTTCAAAATAAAATTTATCTTTCAGTATGGAGACATCAAACCCTTAGATCCCTGGCACTGTGGTACTGTGACATCTTCCATTCAGTGATTTGATCAATTAAATAGGTCAAGATCAGAAAACTGCAAGGCACTTATTCAATTTTTGCTGCTAGTCACTGAACTTAATGGCTGTCAAACAGCTTAAGCAAAACAGCTGTTTATAATAAACACTTGTTAATTTCAAAATATTCTCAAACTGGATTTTCCAGTCTCAAGTAAAGAATCCTGTGTTATGTTATCCTACAAATAATCAGTTTTAAATGTCAAGCATGTCTTTTAAGTAAGGTGTGTAGCAGCAGGATTTTGTATTCAAGTCTTCTTTATGGATTACATATATTTATGATGCTTATTCTTTCTATACAAATAGAAGAGGTAAAGATGAAGTAATGCAGTGTGCAATATTACTGATGCAAATAGGTACAAATTGGCTTGTAAGAGATTTTTTGGTGGTGGGACACAAGTAACAAATTCTACTGAAAAGAGATGCATATGTTTTGATTTTTGTGGGATTTTGTTTGTTTGTTTTGTTTTTATTGGCTTGTTTTGGTTTATTTTAAGAGTGTTTGGTATTCAAAAGTGGGGTTAAATTGCTAAAATAGAAGGCAAAACATAATTATTTTAAATGCACTTATCTTCGGTTGAAGATGACATCTGACATCACTTTGACTTAATGACCCCGAAGTACAGTATTGATTTCTGGTGGAAATGCTGAGAATAAAAGAGTTGCAATTTTAGAGTACCTGATTATATGTTACTTCTTTCATCCAAGATAATCCTGTCATAATATATAAAAAACAGAACACTTAGTAATCTTCAGATAAAATGTGTTGGTTTTCTGACATGAAGAAATAAATGTAAACTCGTTACATATGATAGTCATGGCTTTTTTCAGAGTGTGTATGAATTATTTTTCACTTTATTCATAGGTATGTAGACATTTAGAAAAAGTATCAGGAGTATGTTTGCTAGCAGAATGAAAATGGGTAAAATAAATGAAAAAAAAAAAAAAACAAGCAAACGTATTTGCACTGTCAGGAAACAGCTTTCTGTCTGTCTTGCTAGTGTAGAATACAAAATTATGATCACTGAAGATATTCCGTGACTTGTTGTTTTGGGAGTAAATATTTCTTATGAAGCTATTACAATGACAAATGTGAGTGGACCCAGAACAGAATGGAAGACTGATGAGGATTAGAGCCAGTGGTCTCAACTGTTCAGTGGTTTTCTGTTAGCAGGACACATAGTGTAATAATTAATTCTTTAAATTTATCTTTAATCTAAAATGCCACAAATTAAATGGGAAAAGTTGAAGTCCCCATTGACAGTTTCTTCCAAAGAAGTGTGGTTCAAAAGAATGAGATGTGAAGGGGAGAACTTAATTTGACACAGCAATCTTCCTGAAATTGTGGGCCTCTGTGTGTGTAGGAGCAGTTGTGTACATAAATGTACATGGGATACCAGGGACCTCACCTGCATGTGGTGACAGAATCATATTGGTTTCTTGCTGTGGTCTTACAAAGGAAAAGAGAGAAATGCATATTTGTTATGTAACTACTTTTCTCATCTGCATTATTTATGCGGTTTTTACCTGGTGCATACGATCTGGGGTCCTGACAGAGCCACAGGATTATGTAAGTTGTTTGACAACAGACTTGGGCAAAAGAGGAAAGAGGTAAAAACATTGCACACCCAGAACTCCAAATCTCTTGCATGTGACTTCTCTTTGTGGTGTAGTATTACTTTAAATTCCAAAATAGATGTTTCCAGAACAGTAGACAGCTAGTTTAAGCCACCTGTCTAAACCAGTGATATGTGAGTTGGTAAGCAAACCCAGATGCAGGGTTGTAGGAGGGTGTAGTCCAGTGCCTGAAATTCTGGAGGTTTTTAATAGGCAACAGAAGCATAGTTCTTGATTATGATGATTAATATCTAATATTACCATTTGTTCGTTTCTTTAGCTGTTCTAGCCTAAAAGGAATGAGCCAGAACATACTGAAAACAGAGCAATAGATCATGTAACCTCCATACAAAGTTTATTGTGACAAACAAGAGGTTAGTCTATATATGACATTTTCCCGCCCTCCTCTTGGCAAAAGGAGAAGAAATAATTAGGAATATGATTTTTATCTTCCAGACCTTCACAGGATATGTTTATTATTTAAAGGGGACACCTCTTCTATGAAAAGAGGTTGAGATAGCTGAGGTTGTTCACACTGGAGAAATCTCCAGGAAAATATTATTGCAGCCTTTCAGTACCCAGAGAGCCTACAGAAAACCTGGAGAGGGACTTTTCACAAGATAGCAGTCATGACAGTACAAGGGGCAATGGCCTCAAACTTAAATAGGGCAGGTTTAGATTAGATATTGGGAAGAATTCCTTCATTATGAGGGTGGTGAGGCATTGTGACAGATAAGGAAGAGGAGCTGTGGATGCCCCATCCCTGGAAGTGTTCCAAGCCATGTTGGATGGGGCTTTGAGCAACCAGATCTAGTGCAAGGTGTTCCTGCCCATGGCAGGTAGATTGGAATTTTAAGATAATTTCCAACCCAAATCATTCAGTGCTTCTATGACTAAAGTCTTATTCATTCTTTACTCTACTACCCAGTACTATTTCTGAAGTTTGTCTGTTTGATTGATCAGAATGGATGTGCTAAATCACTTCCTTTCCTTTTACAAAACTTCAGGGATTTTGTTTATTTTTCAGTTTTATTTCAAACTCTCACCTATAAAATTAGACTAATTTTACTTTTATCTCTAATGATAAAGTGTGAAAAATATATTATTTTTAATGTGATGATGAAAAGTTCACAGAATATTTCAAGAGCTTGCACAGAATGTGCAACATGACAAATTTGCAACCTACAGTTCTAAAGGATTTTTAGCTTGTTTCCTTATCTTGCTTTGATATATATAAATGAATATAAGGGATATTCACCATCTATTTATTTTTTCTTTTTTTTGGAGGGAAGGGGCAGATTTCTTGTTTTAATATAAATCTCTTCCTAAAATGTCTAAGTATACTATTTTCATATTCAGCTTTTATTGCTTTATATTTGTCAACATTAAATTTCAGTTTCTGCTTCTTAGCTGAGTTACAGAGAAAATCAGAATTCATTTAAACTTGTCTAATTACTTGCTAAGGATGCAATTTTCCTCCAAATTTTATATTATCAGCAAATTTACCAATCTAGGTCGTTTGTAAAAATTAAAAGCCAGCAAAAGTCTTCACAGAGATGACCCTAGTAAAATCCCACCAGATATTTCTGTATTCAGCACTTCCATATGTCAATAAAGGAATTTTTGTAGTCTGAAACACATTTCAGAACATCTTAAGCAACTGGACTTGACTCATCTGTATGAAGATAGCAGAATTCTGATTTCTGAATGATTTATGCAGTCAATACTATCTTGATTTCTTCCTTTTGAGATATTATTTTTATCATATCTGAAATTAGTTAAAGATCTAATTTTAAATTTTGTTAACTATAGTTTGAGATCAGTTTATGCATAAACACATTTTTATATATAAAACAACAATAAAGTATTATTATCCTATTAATCCCATAATATGTAATGCTATGCTAATAATAATAATAATATGTAACAACACTATATATCCCTCCATGTCTTAACCTATAAATTAGACTGGTCTTGTCTTGATATTTGAAATTCTCTAGCATTGCATTAGATATACCCAAGAAAAGATTTCTATTGATTCCTCAGCTGCAGCAGATGATGATGTGAAAACCAATTGCATTGTATAATCTTAACCTAAACTCTGTTTATAGCTACCGACATGTTTTGCTATGCAAGGTAGATCTGTGTTGCATGTTTGGCTCCTAAAAGTAGCTCATAATTTTTTAATTTTATTTATTTCATCTAAGTATAATCTCTCAGGAAATTTTTTCTTTATTCAATTCTGCAGTTGGCTAGTCTCTACTTCTTCGCCCACACCTCCCCTCACCCCTTATCCCCCTTCTCTCTTGCTTGTTATTTTGGAAAAAAGAGTAGTTGCTACCTTGTGCACCCCAGCAACATTACATATTTGCTATGGAAGTTTTCTTTGTTAATCAGATACATGGTACCTATTCTTAATTGTGCTGTGTTGACAAGAAGTGATCCTTCCCAAGTTTAAGGATCATAATCTGCCATGTAATATCCAGTGAGATGTCTATGTTTAAACAGCCTCAAATCTCAGACGTTCCTCATTGCCAGAACTATGGAGAAATACTAACACCTCCAGTCTATATTTGTTGATAAGTTTGGAGAGAATAGGACATACTGAGTATTGAGGGGTATGACTCTGACTGTCCCAATCTGGCCTTTGGTATCAGACAGTGTGGGTGTCCTGAACTGTGTGACATAATCTCACATTTGAGAAGGAATAATTTTCTGGGTATTAATGGGACAGTTGAAGAGGTAGGAGTGTTCTTTTGCAGCTGCTGGTGTTCAGTGCTGTTGCTTGTGGTGAGATTGTGTTGACAGGGATGCTTCCCTTGTGTTAGGAGCCAACATGCTGATTTGTTTTTGTCCTAGAAGCTAGATTCAAATGGGAGGGAGAAGTGAGACTCTCCCCACTCTCTCAAGACATCTATTGTTAGTACAAAGTCTGTTCTGTATCAACACAGAATGACTCTAAACCCCAGCAGAGGCAGAAGAAAACTATTAAATGTATGCTAAATTTGAAGTGTTGTATGTCGTTTTAAAATACACATACACTTTGAAGTGATACCAGCCAAGAAGGGGTGAATCTCCCCCTTTAACGTATTGACATGCCCAATATTTAGAGAGAGGCTAAAACTCTGGCAGTTTTAAAAATAAGAGTCTGGAATGTCAGCCTCAGCTTCTCTGATGGAGTAGGTGTATTGATGTACAGTTTTACTGCACAGCAGAGATAGCTGGCTAAGAAGAAAATCCACAGACCATGGAGGCATGCATAATCTGTCATCTAAATTATTGTATCACACATATTTCCATAGTATTTGAGCCATAAAGAACCTAATCTTGGTGCATCATTTCTATAACAGAATCATGGTCATGTCTAGCTCTCTTCCAAACAGGACTTGTCAGTCCAATGAACTATAAAAAATCCATTAAGCCCACTCCTAACATAGTATAGTGAACAGATTTTGTCTAATTACAATATTTCATTCATTGCATGACTTTATTACAACTGCTTGTGTTTAAAATCTTGTAGTTATAAAAGCACAGTTTAAAATGCTATGTGAAACTCCTTTTCTGGTATTTACATTAATTTGTTTTCATGACAGATAAGAGCAGGTAATCCCAAGCACTACAGAAGTTTATTTTTTTTGACTAGTTAGTGGTTTTAGTGCACATGACAGAATTTTTGGTCTGGATGTCTAATCTGCTGGACAAGCGTTTATCATAAAAAATATATTTTCTCAGAAGATTGTGACGGTGTAACAGAAATGCTTGTTTACAATGAAAAAGAAATGGAAAAACACAAACACGCTCCCCCCGCCCCCCCCCCAAACAACAAGCAAGCTACCTTTTCCAAATAAAGTAAGCATACAGCCACAATGATGACAAAACCAAAAAAAGTCCTGCAACTGACTGAGTATGAAAATTTGCGTGGGTGCTTTGTGTGAATTGCAGTGTGGCTACTTCAGACCTTTTTTTCTCTGAGGTCTGTTCTTCAGCTCAATTTATTCTCCAGGCTTCAAAAATGGAAAATATACCCCTGAAGAACCCAGATGACTTGACTAGATGTGAGATGTTCCTTAATTTGCTTCCAGCATCTCTAATAAGACCCATTTTGTTATTTTTATGAACACTAACTGTGAAAGAAAATCACAGAAAATAAGAAACTGACCACTTGTTCAGCCTTCTGCAAATCTCTAGAAAATATGGAGAAAGATACCTATCAGAATATTGTTTACTAAGAAAAGCAGACAGCAGGCTTTACTCTGTTTAATTTAGTATATATTGTACATTTGTACCTTTTTTCAATCTCTATCTACCAAATCTACATGACAAAGTGAAATAAGTAGGAAAATCTCTTGTAGCTGTGGAATACAGGGACTTGCAAACCTCTGCTTTACTTGCTCTGGCACTCAGTTTATGTGTCATAGTCTGTCACACCAGTTGTTTTCAGACATACTTTTTGCAGCTTTGGTGATGATACAATTGTTTTGAATGAAAGAGTCAGCCTGCGAGTTTTCTTTTTCCGGGAAACTTGTCATATCATTTTGATATATGATATTCTTTGTCCAGCATAACGAAAAAAATATGACAAACTTGATATATTTGGGATAATAAGGATGTCAGTCTTCAGTGAGTGTAATGTAGCCTGCAAGACAGAAATGGTTGTGCTTTTTGGGATCTTTCAATTGCATTCTTTCCTTGTTGTCTGTTAATTTTTAAGCACTATTTTCAACTCTAAAATTAGAAAGTTTTATTTTGGTTTTCAGAAATGTTGATGAAACTGGATCACATATTGTCCTCATGAAACTATTTAAGAAACTAACTTCAGGCCATCCAATGGATGGTGAGATGGCATCGATTTTTCAAAATCTGCCTATCAAATAGACAGATTGAAGGTTCTTAGGAATAAGTCCTCTAGCACTTGAAGTTACTATTGCTAAATCATTCACATCCCTTTTTCTGAACAGTAAAAATTCTTATGAGATATCATTAGACTGTTACAACTTATAATGGAAAAATCAATGCAGTAAGAAAATTAAATTTTACTGAGAGCCTTTAGGCAAAATGCAATGTGAAAATGCATTTTAGCTTCCCTTGTGGTTCAGAGGAAAAGGAAGAAATGGAATCTAGGTTAGCTGTCAGTGCACAACAGTTTTTAGAAGCCAGCAAAGCAGCCTGTGAACTAAACTCTTGCTTAATGTATTTCTTCCCTGATTACTTAATAATGTGAAAATAACCACCTTAATCTGATCATTTGAAAGGTCAGAAGTCTCTTCTACCCTTTTTAAAACCCAGTCTTTGGTCAAAATCAATGAGTAGATTCATCTTCCCAGGAAGAGGGTTTAACAAAAGGAAAACTGATTCATCTGCTAAGGTATACAGCAATGACATCTGAACCCCTGGAGAGAGAGAGAGAGTGAGAGTAGCTAAAGTGGAATGAGGTGATTGTGGTGTAATCAAAAAGAAGTCGATCAAAGCTGCCAACAAGCTCTTGTGGAGAAGTGACATATATACTACATTTGGTGTACTTTGTAATCACTGTAAGTGGTCACTGTCTCTTGCTGGCAGACAGATACAGCAAACACAAGCTGACATGACAATTACAGATTTAAAGCTTATTAGAAAAAATAAATCCATTAATTCTGTTCTTTGGGTTTGCTGTTTCAAAATAAAAGAAACATTCTGAACTGTCTTCTATTTCACACAAAAATTTGTTTATATAGAATCTATGGTTAGAGGACCATATAGCAATCAGAGTCAAGGTTAGATGACAATAATGGTCTTCTCTATCATTACAACATATGCATTAAAGTTCTAAGTAAGGCATAATTACATTTTCTAAAATTAAAAATGGATTAATCATTCATAAGTTGTACACATGAATAAGATAAATCTGTTTTAGAAAGATCCTTGAAAGCCTAGAATAAGAATAATTCACAGGCTAGTTGCTTAACATTTTCTCAACTTCTCTGACCTTCCAGGTAGTAGCTATATTGTGTGGGAGAGGATTTACTTATTCCTCTACACACCCATTATGTTTACATAAAAGAAGTTTGTGTTTAGATAATATGTGTGTCATAATATATTTGGAAAACATATATTTCTATATTATATGTGTAGAGGCTAAATATTGCAACTGAAACACTTTTCTTTCTGGAACTTTGATTTCTGGTCATAAGCAAATATATTGCTTTGCTTTCCAAAGTCTAATCTGATTTTACAAAAATTCATTTATTTTTGGGGAGTTTTTAACAGAATACAGCAAGTTAAAAAAAAAAAAGCAAAATCAACAAATGAAACTAAAAAACAACAGCAACAAGCAAAACAAACAAAAAACCAAACCAACAAACCTAAGCAAGCTATTACTGGTGGCTTAAAACTTTGCATTTCTTTGAAGGACTAAAAATAGAAAGCTCATTACTAAACTTGTGTAGGCTTAAAAGAATGAATATTCTTGATAATTCTGGTAGTTGATGGGGTCTCCTGTGGCTGACTTTTAAGGTTTTGTTTTTCAACCTTCTTTAAATTTAATTTTTTGAACAGATTTACTTTTTTTCTGTAAGTAGAGATCCACGTCATTGGTTTTTGCTTCCGTACGTTTTGTCATTTAAAAACATGTACAAAAAAAAAGAAGTCCCCCAAATCTCTTTTGTATAGGTCACAGAAGAAAGACATTAGTTAGCAGCCTCTAAAGACTAACTAAGTCTGAATTTTCTTTTATGCTGCACATTAAAGTCCATATCTATTTAGAGTATTAAGGCACCAGGGAAGAGGCCTATTTAGAAACCAGTATCTCATTTACACAGAATATTCTGCAATGGTTGTCCAAATTCTGTGCAAGCCCAGGTGTGACAGGCTAACTGAGGAGCTGACCTTTTCCCCAGAGGAAAAAAAGCCAGTAATGGAAATAAGAGAGATGTACTGAATGGTGATTTTTGCCAGATGTGATGGAAGTCTTCCTTGTGTTTGTTCTGACAAGAAGAATGTCATGCACATATGCTAGGAACAATTCACCCAAAATAGAATTTTTTTTCTGGTTTAAATTTACTGGCAAAGGTATAATGTTTATTATCAGAAATAATCTATATAAATCAGCTTCCTTCAGAGGGAGGAACATTAATTTTAGAAACCTTCTGTGTAGAATTTCTGTTTTCACAAAGAAAGGTATATCAGTTTCCCCAGTGTATTAATTATGTGTCTCACCACAATTGTGAGGGAGTCTTTCCATATGTAGTGGGTTGACCCTGGCTGAAAGCCAGACACCCACCAAAGCAGCTCTATTGCTTCCCTCCACATCCAGGCAGGGGAGAGAAAATATAATAAAGGGTTCACAGGTTGAGATAAGGACCAGGAGGGATCGTTCATCAAATACCATCACAGGAAAAACAGGTTTGAAATTAGAGATGTAGATTATATAGATTAGATATAGATTAGAATTTATTACTACCAAAATCAGAGCAGGATAATGAGAAGTAGGGTAAATTCTTAAAAACACATTCTCCCACCCCTCTCTTCTTCCCAGCTCTGCCTCCTCCCACCAACAACATAGGGAGACAAGGAATGGGGGTTATGGTAAGTTCATCATATGTTGTTAATGCCACTGCTCAGGAAGGAGTCCTTACCCTGTGGGATGGTGGGGTCCCTCCATGAACTTCCAGTCCATCCCACGGGCAACAGTCCCCCCCACACTGCTGCAGGATGGGTCACTCTTCTGTGGGGTGCAGGCTGCTCCAGACTGGGAGCGGGGGCTCCTCTCTCCCCAGGTCTCCCACAGTGCCACAGCTTCCTCTCAGACCTCCACCTGCTCTGGCGTGGGGCTTCTCCACAGGCTGTAGGTGGATCTCTGCATCCCTGTGGCCCTGCATGGGCTGCAGGGGCACAGATGCTTCACCATGGGCTGCACCACAGGCTGTAGGTTAATGTGGACTCTGGTGCCTGAAGTATCCCCTTCCCCTCCTTCTCCACTGCCCTTGGTGTCTGCAGAGTTGTTCCTCTCATATGTTTTCACTCTACTCTTCTCTGGCTGCAGTTAAAACTGCAATAATCATTTTATTCTTTGTTCTTAAATCTGTTATCGCAGAGGCGTTGCCACTGTTTCTAATTGGCCCAGCCTTGACTGTGCTACGTCCATCTTTGGAGCCGCCAGGGATTGGTTCTGTTGGACATGGAGGAAGCTTCTGGCAGCTTCTCTCAGAAGCCACCCCTGTAGCCCCTCTGCTACTAAGCCTAGGCCACGCAAACCCAATACACCATAGCAGATATTTAATAATTGTTTCAGGAGGTAGACCTGGTGCCTTTTTAACCTCAGATGCAGCCTGGTGAAGATGGCTTTTTCCATATTTGCCATTCACTGCAGCTTCTCTGATGATGGAAGGTGAGAAAATGTATGTAGCTGAAGATATAGCAGCACCTGGTGCTGGATCTGCACTCTTGGACGTGATGTCCTCTAAGAGCAAACCATGCAGAGTATCCCCAGAAAATCTACTCTGGAGCAGATTTTGGCAAGAGATGAGGCAAAATGATCTGTTTAAACATATTTGTAACCAAGTCTTAATTTCGTTGAATAGATAAGATCTTTAACTGGTGGTGTCATCTCTGGATGGGTGGAAATAGCTAGCGTCCATTGTGAACTCATTATTGTAATGCCAATGGCTGTGAATAATTATAGTTTTGTCTGTAGAATAAGCTGAATTTTGCCTGCCTGCTTTCACTGCTAGTATAATAATTTAGTACTTAGATATTGCATAATTAAATTTTTATTGTTGTGGTAAAGAATCAAAGAATCTTAGTGTTTTGGGTTGGAAGGCACCTTTAAATGTTATCTAATGCAACAGCTCTGAAATGATCAGAGATGTATTCAACTAGATCAGGTTGCTCAGAACTCTGACCAACCTGACCTTGAGCGTTTGTAGAAATGGGGCATCTGCCACCTCTCTGAGCAACCTGGTCCAATGTTTCACTGTCCTCGCCATAAAAGATTTTTTCCTTATATCTAGCCTGAATCTACGCTCTTTTAGTCCAAAATGGTTACTCTTTTTCCCATCTTATAAACACCCTATTTAAGTATTGAAAGTTCACAATGAGGTCCCACTGGACCTTCCTCTTTCCCAGTCTGAGCAACCCCAACTCTCCCAAACATTCCTCGTAAGAGGTGCTCCATCCTTCTGATAGTTGTTTTGGCCCTTGTCTGCACCCTTTTCAACAGGTCCATGTCCTGTCTATGCTGTGGACCCCAAAATGGGATACAGCAATGGAAGTGGGATCTCACCAGAGCTGCTTTTAGTGCAGCCCAGGACGTTTGGCTTTCTAAACTGTGTCTGGGTCATGTCCAACCTCTCACCCCAAGCACCCACAAGTCCTTCTCAGAAGGCTGCTCTCCATCTCTTCATCCCCAGCTTGTTTTGTTACTGGGGGTTGCTCCAACCCAGGTGCAACACCTTGCACTTGGTCTTGTTGAACCTTACACGATTCCCATGGGCCCACTTCTAAAGCTTGTCCAGGTCCCTCTGAATAGCATCCTTTCCCTTAGGTGTGTCAACTCTTCCATATAATTACTGTTCAGGTATGCTTACTCTAAAATGTTAAGACACATTTGCTGAGTTATCCATGAGACCGTTATTCAGGCGAATACTGGACTTCTGTCTAGAACAGGAATTTGCTTGACTTAACTGTTAGTTGAGGATGTTTGAAAGCCATGCACAGCTAGGGGTTTATTTGGGGATGAGTAAATATCTCTACAGAAACCAGAATCTGAACCTCATGAAAGATCATGCCACCTAAATATTTTAAGATTTCTGGTAATGAAATGGCTAATCATTCTGCATCTGCCAAATTACACAAATCTTCAGACTCATAATGTTTAGAGAATTTGAGAATTATTCATCCCAACAAGCTCTATAACCTTTCTTTCTACCCTTGACTTATAATTGTAATTTTATTTGGGGTTTTTAGATGCCTTGCATTTGTTCAAGCTACAACATGTCTGATATACTGCTGACCCAATAGTTATAGATCATTATGTGTCAAATCCATCTACAAAAAATGCGTTTATCTGGAGTGTTACTTAGGATATGAAAAAAAGATGAGATAGAGAGAAAAAATAATGGATATAGAAACAACAAATTTAATTTAAATGGGAAAAAGACACTAATTCAAGCATCCAGCTCTTGGTACAATATTAAATGTTTGTATATAGTAGTTTGACCAACTTCCTTTTGGCACCACCTCAAGTAAAAGAGGCAGTCATGGACTGAGTTGTGAAAGGTGATGAACACCTGAGTTTGATACGTAAGCTCAGGGCTTAGCCAGAGGTTAGGTAATGATGATTTTTAGTGTATGCAGAGTTTCCTGCCACTGTCTACTCCATGTAAGGTATTATTTAAAAAATGATAAAAGGTGATATGAGATATTATATGACATGATGATATTATATGATATTATATGATACTGCTCAATAGCTACTCTGTTGATGTAGAGCAATTTTGTTTGAAGGTAAGTGCCAAATAAAAGTTAAGAGTAGAAAGTGATTACTCTGCTGGGACAGACTAATAAACCACAGGTGGTACATGCTCTGCTTGGAAGGTTCTACATTTGAATCCAAAAAACAGATATATACTGATACCATACTGTTTCTTAGATTTGCAGTGTTAGCTATCTAGTGAGAGGCCCTCATGATGAACATCACTGTCAGACAACGTCAGTAAGCAATCAAGAACTAGAGTATAATATTTATTTAGCTAGGATTTCCAATTTGTATAATGCTATACTTTGGTATTTTAAAAGTATATACCTATGTGAGACTTACTTTTATCGCCCATTCTTACAAGACTTGCATTTTTTTTCCTGAAAATACGGCTCTGTTGTGTGATATCTCAGAATGCCAAGTGTGCAGCAGGCTTCATGATATATACACTGAGTCTTTCGGGCTCTTGTGGAACATTTCAGCATTAATTTCACCAAGAATATGGTAAAATTGTTGGGAAATAATAGCAGAGTAGGACTCTTGAAGTTTTACATTACTGAGAAACAAAATTGAAGTCCTTATTTCTCCCATACTTCACCCCTTGAAAATATGACAATTGACTTAACTGACACTATGGATTCAATCCTTTTAAAACCATCAAGAAATTTTGTTTCCAGTGACAAAGTGAATGGATTCTAAACCATTTGTTACAATAATGTTACTGAAACTAGCTATGTACAAAAAAAATGTGTATTATTTCAAAATGTTAAAAAAAGTTATTGAGCTAGTTCAATAATATATATGAGCTAGTAACTTCTTTCTGCAAATAAAATTTCTTTTTTGATACAAAACCTTTTTGTATACTATTACAATATATTATCTTGCGTTTTTAACTTCTTTTTGTAACTTGCACACAAATTAATTTATAACTCAGTAATAAAGACCTTAGTGTATTTATGTCCACCAAAGATTGATTGAAAGCCTTTTACTGGGTACTTACCTTTAGCATATTATAATTTTTATTTTTCTATTTTAGATAATCATTGCTCATAAAATATCTGCTAAATACTGAATCGTAAAGGTGGAGTTAAAAAATTAAATATGATTCACAAAAAGATTTTTTTTGTTCCTGAAACTGCAATTCATACCACTTACATGTCAATTCTTTACTGGTTTATTAGATAGAATAACTTCATTATAAATTCATGCTTTATTAATGTATGAAATCATTGCTAACATGTCAGTGATATGCTTTCTTTTTTCCCAGAATATGTATAGGAAAGTACAAGAGATTAAGAAAGAAATATATGGCAATCCTGAATTCCAGACTTTACACACTGACAAGCTGTAGAAGTCATTGACTGTATAAATGCAAAATGGTATCTTGGGGGTTTTGATGGTCTTCTTGGGCTGTTTTCTCCCTAGATTTTTTTCTTCAGAGGCACAGTGGTCATGCATGTAGGGATCGAGGTCAGAATTTAGACCTAGCTTTTGAAATGTTAGACAATCAGCCCTTAACTAAAAATTAAATAAATTCAGAAGTGTGATCAAAATGTAGGCACTGGAATAGTGTATGCAGTACATTTGTGTCTTGAGTAGCTACATCTTCATAGACTACCTATCACCAGGGCTGTTGTGACCTAAGGGGGTCTGACCTTTGCAGTCAGGGAATGTCAAGCTGTAGACTTGGAATGCATCTTGGTATCCTGGAGTATATTTTGTCTATATTCAGCTTAAATACCACCTAAAATTTCAGTTTTACTTACTGATCTACAGTTTTGCATGGGTAAAATCCAACATTTAGACCTACCAACTCCTCATAATCCCCCAAAAATTACTACTAAGAGAAAGTTGCGCAGTTGTCTATTTAGTATGATATAATAGTGTTAGCCAGTAGCAGTACATAACTTTTATCTCTTTATTTTTTTCTTATGTCATGAATTTTCACATGTTAAGAGTTTTCCGGTTGTCTTCATATTTAAGGAAAAAAAATGACTGCAAGCTTAAATTCTGAGAGTAAAGTGGCAGCTTAGAAAATTTTGATTCATTGACTTGTCAGGAAAACAGACCATTTCACTATCACTGTTGGTGGTAATGTCCAAATGTTCTCAGTAAAGTGACAGATTCTACTGTGTGGATCAGAAATAAAGGTATTGTGATAGTGCAGTAATCTTGCTTCAAATATTTTTTTAGAATTATAATGTAGTTTTCTGTTAAATAAAAGGCAACTAAACAAAAAACCCCAAACTTGCCATTCAAGCTTCCCCCCATCCTCCCCTTATCAGATAAACAGTGTGGACAAAATAAGAGCAGAGTAAGCCAGAAACTGGCTGGTTTTGAATGCATATCTGCTCTACAGCTCCTGTCAGAAAAGCAGCCATTTCCTCGTACTAGGAGAAGTGCTAATATTTTGCCGTTGTTTACTGGCTTTTGTTAGAAAATCTCAAAGCTCACAAAAACCTGATTCATTCTTTTTTAACCAGCTATCAAATGTGAACTCAAAAGGTTCCTCATCAAACAGATGAGAAAGATAGCACATACATGGAACAACGTCTGTTTCATACAATCGTCTCTTATCTAAGATATAAAAATATCTATGTGAAATATCAGTGATTCTGTGAAACAGCTAGGAATAGCAACTGGGTGCCTTTCTCCATTTCTTTCTCCAGGTCCACAAAATAACTGTTTTACCAATGAGAATAGGAGCAATTAGCACTGTGAAGTGATGTGAAGTTCTGTGAAAGATATATTTTGAGTGAACTGACTACATAGGAATATGGTAGACAGTGGCATCACCACATAAAATTTCCAGAAGTCATCTGAGGTCTGAGAAAAGATGGTTCTCTGCAGACCCTTGCATTTATTTTTTTTACCTTTGAAACTAGCTAACTTTGAAAGTAAATGGCACCAGGCAAATTTTGCCCCAAAAGATCAGTTCCATTACAATCCTTCAAATGAGTAGTGATTAAAGCAGGTTTCAAAACAGTTGTAGTATTTTATACAGTTGAAATATTTCTTTTCTGAACCTAACTTTCCATCTGTTCTCTGCTCCTTAAAAATCTGCCTAATAACACATACACAAAAACAATTAGTAAAATAAACAGCATGGACAAAAAAAGAAAACAAAAAGCAACCTCAGGGCCAGAAAATTGATTTCAAGCCTCTTCCTATTTGTACAACAAATAAAGGAATCTGTCTACTGCATAGACATAGTAAAATTATTATAAGAAAAAATGCTATGTGGATTAAACTCATGACAGGTCTCAGTAAAATGAAATCTCTTGACAATGCAAATTTTTGATGTGTTTTAATATATTATTAATTCCTTATTGGCATGCTGGATGTTTGTACTCCTACATAAAACTCAAAGATTATATGTTTCTGAGATCTGTATCAGCACAAGTTTTGTTTAATGTAATTGATAAAACGGTGGTAAAGTCAAAGATCTCAAACTTAAAGGAATTAAAGTGCATAACCATCCATTCTGGATCATGGATTAACCAATGGCTGGATAACAGCCTTTGGTATTTTTTAATGAACAATTTTAAGAGCTAATATTTTTTTACTCAGCAGTGAGAAAGCAGCTATACTTTTCTTTCTTTGGAGAACCCTTTCTTTGATGCTTGACGGCTTTTTGTGTTTGTCACTGAGAACTGGGCTAGAACATCTGCTAAGATACTACATTTGAGTATTAGTTTGAAAGTTGAGTCAAAAGCCTTGTGAGTTTATTACTGGATGTTTCTTTACTGTGCTTTTCTGAGTCATTGTACAATACTCGATGAAATAAAAATATATCCTTGTTTGGGTGTCTTTTAAAAGAAGTGAGTGTATACGTGAATTAATTTATAATAATTCATTAAACTGATTAGACAGAACTTTACAGTGATTAAATTAAAGTCATAATTAAGATTCAGTAAATATTTAAGTGTCTTAAAATTATCAACATACCAGATTAATAGAGCAAGTTATCTAGTGAAACTGTGAGGTCAGCATCAAAATAAACTGGTTTGTCTTGTCTTAAGCTATCTTGCCTTGAGTAAAAGTAGAGAGCCAGCTCTCTGTTGACCAAAGTCTGTGCTTGTGCTGTGACAAGTAGTGAGTAACCTGGCAAGTGAAGAACAAAGTGCAGTAGCCTCCATTGGATGTGATGTTTCTGCACCACTGTCCTTGGTGTACATCAGTTCCTCTCTAATGGAGATGAATGCCATCTATATAATTTTTTGTACATAGTTCCTATGAGGAAATGTCTCAAGCTGCCGAGGTAAATTGCAGTTTTGAAGTATGTATTTATTTTCAACAAAAGGGAACTTGGAGAGACTAGCTCTGTGAATACTATAAATATCTATAGTCAAATGACATGAATCTTATTTGTGTTCATTTTGTTCTTAAACTCTTGTAGGGTGGAATTGCTCTAATAAGCAATTTTTGTGCCATTTTTAAAATGAAGGGATTAACTGAAGAGAATGCTGTAAGAAAGATAAGACATCTGGTATGATAAATTTCAAGAGACTTAATATAGTAATGGCAAGAAACTACCTACAGGCTTGCCCTTTCCAAAAACAGAGCCGTGAAATCAAAGAAGGTCTTGAGACTTAAAAAAAGATCCTTCAGGAGGGTAGGGGAGACTGCTCTGTTGGCTCACAGCCAAGAACATACAGACTTAGAGAACTCTAAAGACCTACTGAAGACTTACAGAATAGCAGCAGTGAAGTTGTAATGGTACAAATAGAACATGTTGTCATACTGATATTGAAGAAATAGTATAACTGTCAGTAGGACACTGGCATGGGAAGCTATGCACCTAAGAATTCTAGCACAGGGTTGAAACAACTCATTTGCTAATAAGGGCGTGTAAAACTACCTTGGTACTTGAGAATTGTGAGATGGGAAGTGTACTGCCAGTGTTCAGAAAGACGTTCCAGGAGAGACCTATGTATGTGTATGCCTGACATCTTCACTGAACCGGGGACTGAACACTTTAGTCAGGGAACTGACTGGTGAACATGGGATAAATACACTTGAAAACTAACGAGCTTTGTTTAAAGAGAGATCTCACTTTAAATTTCTTTTGAGTGTTTTGAATGTGTTAGGAAATACACTAATAAGTTGTGGTAGACATGTGGATTCCCAAAGGGCTTTTTAAGAAATTTCAACATCCATGCAGAAAAATGGAAGGTCTAATATAGATAAATAATTCATAACTTGGCTTATAGGGTAAGTTTGTGCAATGTGAGAACTCACAGTGGTAGTTATGCAGGTATTCTTGTACCTTTTAACATATTAATTCATAAAACTACCAGAAAAAAAATATTGCTCCAATGAGGTGAGAAAGTTTGCTGAGGGCACAAAGCTTCTGAATGTAAAAAGGGTGAGATGTGACTGTCAAGAACAATAGAAGAGCCTTAAAAATTCAAATGACTGGGCAGTAGTACAGCAGGTGAAATTCAGTGCATTTCACATTCATGGACTGAGGCATAACAGTGATGATAATAGTTTTCCATATAAAGTGGTGGGTTCAATGCATTGTTACTACTCAGGAGAAAGGCCTTGAAACTGATATAGATACTGCATGGAAACAACAGATCAATGCTTGACAGAAGTCAAAGAAACAAGTGAAGGAAAAGATTAGAAAAGGAACAAAGAACACAACAGTTAATGTGATTTATGCACCTGCATAAATCCACGGTTTGCCACAGCTCAGACTATGTGAGGAGTTCTGGCTGGCTTATTCAAAAAGAATGTATAAAAGTGGAAGAAAAAAAGATTCAGAGAAAAATAACATGGATAACCAGAAGTATGGAATGCATGTTTTAGGTACAGTTGCAGGTAACAGGACTCATTCATTTTAGAAAATGATTAAAAGAGATAGAAGTCTGCAGAATCATTACCAAAAGGAGTAGACTGCCCAATGCCTTTTCCATTGGATGAAGCAGGGTTTGTTAAACAAAATTATGGAAAGGAAACAGGTTTAAAACAAAAGAATGTGGTTCTTTTTGCAAAAGGTGATAGACTCTTGCAAGTCTTTGCAGGTTGAATGTACATTGTGCAAATTGGATATGCACATGTTGCTGTGAGAGCAGAATGTTTACATGTATTTGGGTAGAGATGGAACAAGAACTCAGAGGAGAGATTAACTGGAGTTTACTGCGTAGTTCCCATGATGCTTTGGAAATCACATGAACTAAAATATTTGTGGTCTGGGAAAACATTGTGGGATAGCATCAGAATTGTGCTATTCTAATGCTTTCCAAGGCATAATTTTATGGCTATTGTTAGGGTGTGGATATTGTGCTAGCTGTGCTCTTCATCCAACTTAGTCAGTTTGAATAGTTCTGTTCCAAAAAATTCATAGAAAAATGCATATTTTCTCTATTCAGAAGAAGTTTATCTTGAGTCATGAATCATCCAGGCATAATTTATATGATATGCTAGGATATGTTACATGTGTTTGAAGAGCTAACTAAGCACAACTGGGCTGCAGCCCAAAAATCACCTCTGTGTGAATGGATAGAACTCTTTCAAATTTTTGATGCAAAAAGTCTGAGCAATTACCTAAAGGCTTTACAGATGCAAAGCAAAAGCTGTTCCAAGGTTTTCTTTATTGGCATAGGAGTAGAGAAGTTGGCTTTACAGTCTCTCATATTTATATCTGCTAGCTTGTAGACCATAGGAGAGAAGATATAGGAGGTAATGTGGCTTTGTGCCATATTGGGATGCGCACCACAGAGAAACTAATGGCTTTATGGCTAATTTTGTATCCTATTGGCTGTTATATGCTAGAAATGGCTGTCTTTATTTGTTGATGAACAGGATATGGTATTATCAATTAAGCTGAAGTTTACATAAAAAGCAAATAACAGTACAATTTACTGTGATTTTTAAAATTCATGCATCATGTTCACCCTTTTACTCCTTCGGCTTTGTAAACTATTTTCTAGCTAGTATTCTGTGTGATTCTGTATAATGCAGTTGTCTTTGATTTTTCCAGAAATAGCTCATTAACCATTTAATTGATATCTTGACCTTCCAATTGACTTTCTAATTGATGTTTCCTTTCACTGCACCTGTTCAACAATTCATTTTTATGTGGTTATTACATTGTAACAGGTTGCCTTATCTACTGCTATATATATTTTATTAATACATATGGTGCTTGGCATTTTGAATTAACCACATGTATATTTCCGAATCCCTTATTATTTTCTGCCCATTAAGTACAGTATTCTGAATTAGAAGGGGAAAGATTAGGCTAAATAAAACATGATGCAGGGTTTTTTGGTTTGTTTTTTGGAGCCCAGTGACAGGCACCACTAGGATACTATGATAATATTTTAATTCTGAGTGCAAGTTTTGCAAACCATATCAATATTATTACTTTATTTACTATGGCAATCCTGCATTATACTATATGCTGACCAGGCTTATATGCACTTGAATGTTTTTATTTTTCCTTCCCATGACCTTACAGTCTCACTGGGGAGGGAATAACTGGGTGTAAGGGAACAACAAGAACAGAAAGTGGTCTGTGTGATCAGTTAGAAGATGAGCATCACAGCAGGCAAAGGAAAGGGTGCTGTCCCCCAATACCCAAGCCACAGAAATGGGACAGGTCTATGATGATGGTTTGGGTCAACCAGTTACCCATGGTAGCATCAAGTCAAGAAGTCAAGCCCTTAAGTCAGGGTTGAAGTGCTAGTCAGGTGTGTCTCCAGGTAAATGGAGGACTGCAAGCTCAGGCAAGGAAAATGTGACAAGCCTGTCCTTACAAGTAGCTCCTAAATGAACAGAGGACATTCCCACTTTGAGGCTATGTGATACAGAGCTGGTCACCTGCATTATATCTGGCCCAATCTGAATAGGAGCCAAGTCCCAGGAGGACTAAGGTGCACACACAGCTCTGACACTCCTGCTCTTCCTTTCTCTTCCCTTCTGCTCCTGCTTTCCCTTCCCCTCTGCTCTCTCCTTCCCTTGCTCTTTGCCTTTTCACTTCCCTCATCCTGCCCTTCTTCTTTTGCCTGAAAGAGTCACTGTGGAGCGAACTGAAGATGCAGCTAGAAATAGAGAGAGCCTGTGGGGACAGGACTGGGTGTGCAGGGCACTGCGCTAGCTTTCCAGCAGCTTTCAGCTATGGGGTCTGCAATCATGTCCTGGGTATCATAAGAACAGGATTGCACTGAAGTGAGAAAGAGTGATCTCCTCTGTCCCCAGGTCCCACTGACCCCTTTGCAATAGATTTATTACTATTCGTATGTTTAATAATACAATATTTATTTCAATGTAATAATTGAGATGGTATCAATCATCACTATATACTTAATTGTAAATTTTTATATCAATCTTTAATTACATTGTGTACAGGCTAAAAAAAAAAAGAAAAAAGAAAGCAGTAATGAACAGAAGAGTGCAATTGTAAATAAGTACCAAAGGCAGCCATGCAGTTTGAGAAAGAACATATATCACAAAAGTATCTTTTGCCAAAGATGTGTTTTGTCGGACAAGCCTATAAAATGTGTCCTCCTCATAACTCCACACTCATCCCTCATAGGAACATTAGACTTCACCAAACTCAGTTATCATTTACTCTTGAGTGCCTCGGAGTGCTCAAGTTGTTCAATAAATTTCCAGGCACTGTGACTGAAAAAAGCTATTATGAAAATTTTCCTGTTTTGCTATTAGAGTAATATTTTAGGATGCCATATCTGTTCCATTGAAAAATTCTCAGAAGCATGGAATAATTAATGCAAAATTGCTGCTTTTTTATAAATTCTGAAAAATGTTGACAACTTATTTTAGTGATACTACATTGTAGCAGTATCTGTCCTGAAAAAAAATAACACGTCTTTGATTTTAGATGTAGATTGGATTGATGGATGGGTCTGTAATAACCAGCTAATTACATGTATCTCCCATGGAAATAAGGGCTGATTGTTCGTAACAGTGTTATAGTAAATCTGAATTGCAGTTGTTCTTTCAACTTCTTTCAGTATTTATATTTTAAGCTGCCAGGCAATGACTCTGGAATTGTTCAAGAGGTGTGGTACTTGCGGAATATGGTTTGGGTGGTGAATATTGTGATGCTAGGTTGACAGTTGGACTAGATGATCTTTTGGGTTTCTTCCAAACTTGGTGATTCTGGGAATGGCATCATTCTCAGCAATAAAACTGGGGGATGGAGGTTGGGACTGGCTGGGCCTTGGAAGGTTGGTGACAAGGACTTTACCTCTTCTGCATCACTGTTTTTTTTGAGATTTTATTTTCTTTGTTGATGTTTCTTCTTTGCTGGACTTCTTTATCACTTTTCTTTAAAATTTTATTCTTTATTTATTTAACTGTCTGCATGGCAACTCATAAGTTTTCTCTCACCAGTCTGATTCTCCTTCTATCCATTTGGGGGAAACACATTTTTCAATGTGTTATTTTCCTTCAATTTTGTAAGAGAGACATAGGAAAAAGAAAGACAATATGGTTGGATATCTGAATCGTCATACTTTATGGTAGAAGTTAAGGTATGTCTATCATACAGTCTCACTTGGATGCAAATTTATGTGACCCTACCAACAAGTGAGAAACTAACTTGGTCTTGAGACCAACCTTACTTTTGAATTTGAAGCTGAAATATCTGACTGACCTTTTGACAATTTCATAAATTGCCTTCTGTGTACAATTTGTCTTTAGTGGTGGCCTGGGTGAAAAGACTTTTACTTGAAAAATGAATAGCATTCAAATTTCCTTTCTTGATGTTTTCATATTCATTGAATGCAAAGTGGTCATCTGTAATATTTTGCTTGGTCTTAGTTTCCTTATAATAAAAAAATTCTTGGTCTTATCAATGCTATGTTGCATTCATTGAATGTGCTGCCAAAGAATGAAAACTCCAGCAAGCAGAGAACTACTACTGTGGTCTAAAAGTTGTAAGATGGCTATATTACGTTGTGCTGTGAAGAAAGGTTTATTATGCTCCAAGAACACTCTTAAAAATAAATGGTTATGTAGGTTAAAAAAAATTTATCCTTAAACTCTGCTTGTTCAGAAATGTGATCAGATGGACTGATAGACTGAACAAACTTCTCACAAGGTAACTATATGGTTGTCTAGGGAAATGTTTTGCAAACTATCTAAGACAAAATAAATAGGCTACACTGGGCACAGTTTATGTAGCTAATACCTTAGATAAGAATTTTCTATTCTGGTGTAATTTAGAGGTTTAAGAAAAGGTCTTAATATCCAGATAGTGTATTTGTATCACTGATGCTGCCATTACATAGACTTGGGTACCAACTAAGTCTGTGCCTTTTTTGAGGATATCTGCATGCATTTTTTGTGGACAATTCAATGCCTGTGAGATAGAAATGATAATGCATATACTTTTAGGCATGCAGTGTTACATCACTGAATCAAAGTCTAGATAGTAAAACTTCTTTCTTTTCTATTTTTCTCTTAATTCCTCTGCTAAAAATAAGACTTTTTTTGCAACTTGTTATATTTTCTGCTACCGACATGTGGCTGTCAGCTCCTATCTCCTCAAAGGCTGACAGAAAAAAGAACAACAAAGAGCTTTTGTACGTTTTCTTCCCCATTACAGCACAGGATTTGATTCAAAATGTGAGTGATCTTTCTGACTGTTTTCAAGAGAAAAATATCTTGATTATCAGGAGCTCATGATAGATATGTTTTCACCTCTATGTTGAAATATCTGTTAACTGGCTCAAGAAGATAAAGTCTCTCAATTGATGTGGTAAGAAAGAGAGAGACTTTGCTGTATGAAAATGAGTCCAGCCAAAGTGAGGGAATAAGAAAATCTATTGCATTCTTCTTTTGTGGTAAATTCATAATAGTAGCTAAAAGCCAATTTTCTAAAATGTCCAGTAACAGGCCTAATTTTCTTTTCTGTTTTCTCTACTGCAGTGTAAAGTGATGTTAAAGTTACAAATTCACAGTTGGTGGCCATTTAATATTTTGGTACATGTTGGCAGTGTCCTGAAGATCATTTGCATTATTTCCTTGAGCAGTTTAGCCTTTTCTACCCCCTATAAAGATTCTGTAGTCATGTTGAAATGTATTCAAACATTGGTAGATGCCCTGTGGTGCCTAAAAATCATACACGTTTTTGTATACGTTTCAAATAAATATGTCACTTACTATGGCTGTGTTTTTAATTATACACTCAGACATAAAGTACAGTGGGATAGCAGGACATTAGGGCACTTGCAGCTGAGACTGATAGGTAGTTACAGAACTTGCTTGAAAGGAGTAGCAAAATATTTGCTTGTCCAATATGTACAACACAGTCAACAAGACCTTACATCTCTGTTTTTGTTTATGTCCTAACCTAATAAGTCACTTGCTTCCTTTTAATTTTGTAATTTGTGGGAAAATATTCTACATGTTCTTACAATATCTCCTTTCAGTAATTCTGGCACCTGTAGTGAATGTAATGGATAGGCTGCAATGATCTCTTTGGTTTTTTCAGTCTAGTAGAATCTTATTCTTTCCATCCATCATTAACACTCATTGAAATGCTTGATTAGAGTGTGTTTATAATTATTTTCTGAATGTTTGTTGATGTTACCCTGCTACATGTTTTATATATGGCATGATTGAGTGAGCTTTTCAGTCTCTTAATATTACAATTTTTGTAGAAAGACATTTTTCCCTCAGGTTTCCTCCCTCTTTTCATTGTCCAATTAAAAAATGTCTTTCATAAACATGTCATATGAGATATATCCAAACTTTGGAAATTCAGCTCCATGTTTTTGTGTGATGTGTTTCGAGTGGGAAGAGGTCACCCATTGCATTTTACCATTGAATTCCCCTAGAAGAATGGTGAGTGTTGGATTTTTTTCTTTTTAGTTGCCGTACAATTTTCAGAAGTGGAATGCTGTATCCTTTGATTTTCAGAGATTTAAGTCACCATCATCCAAAATGGTTTTTTTTGAAGTAAAGTGTTCCAGATAAACTTATAGGGCTTTACATTACAAGTAGTAAATTTATAAGTTGTTCTTGCAGCACATTTTTGTAACTGTATTTTTCTGCTTTGGTTTTGGAAATACTTCTATTTCTCCTTTTTTCACCCATATCAGTATCAGAAATTATGTAGTATCTTTCTTAATTTTTTTAGCGGTTTTGGTTTTTTTCTTATTCTGTTAGAAACATACAGCAAAAAATTATATACAGGACAGTTTCTTTTGCAGACCCTAAATCGAGGCATATGGTGAGCAGATATACACTGTGGACAATTTGGAATAAAGTCGTCCATCAATTATGCTACTGTAAATCTGTAGAAACTCATGCTCTCCCTACTTCCCCCTCCTTCACTTCTTTAATGTCCCTTCTGCAGACAGGTATATGTCATTGACTGGATTTTGTTTATTACAGCTTACATAAACTATAAAAGGATGGTCATACAAATGTCGCCATATATTATTTTTTCTGGTTCCACTGTGGGGAGATAGAGGGGGCAGAACTGCTGTGACTGCAGTTAGCAGGACATCTTGCGTTGACTTCAGTGAGTTCATGATCAGAGATTTTTACCCTTCAAAAAGTCAATGCTTTTATATTGTACTCTTATCTGTTCTACTGAGGGTCACTGTCTAGCAAACAGCATTTTAATATACAGTATACTTCCTTCAGCTAAAAAAAACTCCAAACCCCAAACCTCGAAATTTATGTGGTTCACTTTTCTTCAAATCATTACGTAGCAATTAAAGGAAAGCAATGACTGGGGACTAAGTAGAAAAGTGTATTTCATATCCTTTCAGTGAACTAATAAAAAATTTATGCCCTTTTATAATACAGTATAAGCTGATGCAGGCTTACAAGAGATTGGAAGTAAGATGTTATTCTTAGTACAGAGCATCTGTGTTTATAAAGCAAATTTTGTCATTATATCAGCAAGTATAGTTTACACTGGTTTATATAGATCAGATGTATTATATACTAGCCTTTCAGTATTAAAAATGCAACACAGCAGACTGCTGAATTTTAAGGTAATGTTAGAATATAATAACCTACAAATT
>VZTZ01020145.1:0-40429 GCA_013400955.1 Drymodes brunneopygia | reverse complement strand
TTTTAGTTATCTTACCCCAATTTTCAGTGTGTTGCTGTGAATTTTAAATGGTGTAGGTTGCTAACTATAACTCCAGCAATTGCTACCAGATTATTCCATACAAATTGGTTGGTTAGTTGTCTTCATTCTTCTCCAGTCAGTGGATTACCAGTTATGTGTTGCATATAGGCCAAGGAACATCATGAATTTATTATTAGCATAGTTTAAATCTTAACAGTCTGATGAAAATACTCCAGTCATAGCATATTGACACATATTTTTCAGATTGGCTAATTATTATAGCTCATTTGCATTCAATTTCCAATCACAAATAGCATAAATACCTATGAAGCATCTTGGCAGTCATGATCATTTCTCCGCTGCTTCTAGATATCACAGGCAATGATTTCAACTTTAAGGTGTAAAGAGTACAGTGAACAGCACTAAGACATTGTCCTTGATTCAAACAAGTTTGATACTAACTTTGGGGTTATGTCTTCTTAGTCTTGGATCCATTTTGGGTAATTTTGTCTTGCAATCTACTAACTTGGTTGCCCTTTATTAGTCTGCAATTCTCTTTCACGTATTGTATTTGCATTATGTGAATGATTGACTATTTGAATGACTGACATTGATACATAAGGCATGCTTTCCTTAAGCTGGATACTTGCTTTTGTGCACTTTGTTGTCTTTAAAGATGTTTTTTTCTGATTCTCAGGCTTGCATTTGTTTCATGTTCGCTAACTGATTGTTTGTGAGTTGCTTATAGCGTGTATCCTCCTCTATTGCCAGATGCCCGTATTTTCTAAATCTGTGTTAAGTGTCCTTGCCTGTACGCTTGTACACTGCATTTTTATTTTAGGGTGACATGTAGTTCATGCCACACAGAATTCTGCTTGTTGTTGCTATCTTATTATTTAGAGATACATAGGTGATAATTAGAGTTGCATAATACAGCAGTACAAAGCTCAGTAAAAGCTAAAACAAAGTGCTTAATAGTCATCTTGTGGTTAGACAATCTCTGTTCCTGTTTTACAAGATACACCAGAGGTCAAGACCATCCAAAACAAGTTTAGCCTTAGAAATCCTGAGACTCATATTTTTAGTTTAAGAGAAAATGTTGACTTCTTACAGCAACAATGACAACAACACATTTATTAAGATAGATGCTACATTTACCTGACAAACACATGAATGAAAGAGGTACACTTCTGTAAACTTACGATACTGGGTACTCAAACTGCGAGTAGGCTCTTTAAAATAGCTTTTATATCATAAAAAATGACAGGTCAACATTGGAAACCCAAGATAGCCACAGCATATCTCAATTTCCAAATATATTTCAAATATTTTAGTATAAAACGCTAATTTTCCTTATCACTGTTGTTTTTTTCAACCTAATGTCACTAACTGGAATTGCTAAGCCACTCTTTGAAAGGTCATTGAGAGGAGAAGTGCTTTAGGACTGTATGAAAGGAAATGACACTCTAGCCTTCAAAGAGTGCAAGAAGGAGGACCCAGGATTCAGAATATTACAAGTTGGAAGGGACTCACGGCAAAGTCCAGTTACTGACTGTGCACAGGACAGCCCCAAGAATCACACTATGTGACTGAGGGCATTGTCCAAACGCTTCTTGAACTGTCAGGCTGGTGCTGTGACCACTTCCCTGGGTAGCCTGTTCAACTGGCCAGCCACCCTCTGGGTGAAGAACCTTTTCCTGATGTCCAACCTAAACTTCCCCTGACACAACTTCATTTCCTCTGATCCTGTCACAGAGAAGAGATCAGTCTGCCCCTTCTCTTCTCCTCCCGAGGAAGTTGTAGACTGCATGGGGTTCTCTCCTCAGTCTCCTCCAGGCTGAACAGACTGAAGGACCTCAGCTGTTCAGTGTATGGCTTCTTATCAAGGCCCTTCACCATCTACACAGCCCTTCTTTGGTCATTCTCTAATAGATTAAAATCTTACGTTGTGAAGCTGAAAACTGCGTAAGTATTCGAGGTTAGGCCACAGTAGAGCAGGAAACTACAGGCCAGGAAGCCTTACCTCTGTGCCTGGAAAGATGATGGAACAACTCATGCCAGTTGTCATATCTCAGTACGTGGAGGCAAAGAAGTTGTTAGGAATAGTCAACATGGACTCAACAAGGGGACATCATCCTTGAACCAAGCAGATTATTTTCTATTGATGGCCTGGCTGTCAGGGTAGATCAGGAGAGGGCAGTGGATGCTGTCAATCTTGACTTCGCCAAGGCTTTTGACCCTGTACCTCATGACAACCTCACAGGTAGGCTCAGCAAGCGTGGGTCAGATGAATGGACAGTGAGGTGGATCTGCCTGACTGGCAGAGCTCGTGGCTGGTTGTGGAGTCCAGCTGGAGGCCCATAGCAGTGTTCCCCAGGGGTCAGTTCTGGGTACAGTGTTGTTCAGCTCATGTATCAATGACCTGGATGAAGGGACAGAGTTGCCCTCAGCAAGTTGACAGATGACCCAGAACTGGGAGAAATGACTGATACCCCAGAGAGCTGTGCTGCCATTCAGAAGGGCCTGGATCAGATGGACAGTTGGGCAGAGAGGAAGCAAATGCATTTTGACAAAGGCAACTGCAGGGTCTTCCACCTGGGGAAGAATAACCCCCACACCCACACAGGCTGGGGGCTGACCTGCTGGGAAGGAGCTCTGTGGGGAAAGACCTCAGGGCTGTGGTGGACATGAGCTTGCCGTGTGGCCTTGTGGTCAAGAAGACCAGTGGTATCCTGAGGTTCATTAGGAAGAGCACTGGCAGCAGGTTGAGGGAAGAGATCCTGCCCCTTTATTCCACACTGGTGAGCCTTCACCTGGAATACTGTGTCTGGTTCTGGGCTGTCCAGTTCAAGAAAGGCAAGGAACTACTGGAGAGCTACCAAGACTTGGGGGACTGGAGCTTATGAGGAAAGGCTGAGGGAGCTTGGCTGAGGGAATTTGGATGGAGAAGAGGTGACTGAACAAGATCCTTATCAATGTGTACAATTATCTTAAGAGCAGGTGCCAAGAGGATGGGACCAGAATATCTCCAATGGTGTCCAATAAGCGGACAAGGGACAGTGGGTGCAAACTGAAATACAGTTTCAGGAATATGAAGAAATACTGAATATGAGGAAAAACCTATTTTTGAAGGTGGCCAAACACTATAGCAGGCTTCCCAGAGATGTTGTGAACTCTCCTGGGGATTTATTCAAGACCTGCATGATCTTAATTCTGTGCAACCTACTTTAAGTGAACCTTCTTTAACAGGTCTAGTTGGACTAGATTGTCTCCAGAAATTCCTTTCAACAGCAACCATTCTGTGAATTTAGGAATTTGTCATTTTTATGATTGGAGCATTTCCACATTCCCTGCTAAAGTAATAGTTTAATGCAACCATTGTCTGAGGCTTTAGTTACACATGTGTTGATTCATTACTCTGTAATATTATTTCATGATAAACAGATTAGAAAACTGTGCAACCAATACATTAGCATTTCAGCAATGGGGGTATTTTTCCCCTTATAAAGCTTTCCAAACTTGGTGTTGTTTCTGGAAGAAGGGGAAATAGATTTAGAATACTTCTCTTTCCTTCTGTGATCATCTTTGAGCAAAAAGTATCTTGCTGATTTTTTTTCTGTTAGCTTTTTTATTTGGTTTCACTTTATTTCACATGAATATAAGCAACTTATAGCATTTCCAAAGAGTGAAACAAGCTTTCTAATATAGTTCTGGCAACGCACTGACCTGAAAAACCCTTGGCATTTCATTCTTTGGTCTCTCCTGAGTAGAAGTTGCCAATCATTCAGAACAGTGCCAAATTGTGTAGTGCTTTTGTGATGTGAAAAAGGATCTATTAAATACTGGTGGGAGACTACCCAGCTGATTTATTTCATTTCAGTTGCAAACAAAGTAAATGAAGTCACCAGGCATAAATCTAGTTTTTCTCAAGAACAAAAAGCTACTTCGGTCATATTTTGCTTGCAGCTAGTGAATTTACTGTTTTTTGTAACTGGTTTGATACAAATATAAATTGCTTCATTTTTTTTTTTTTTCCTGCATTGTGCTCAAAGAAACTAAAGGAGAAAGGAAAAAAAAAAGTGAAAGAACTTTCTTGCCATTAACCAAAAAAGAGAAAAAAGAATGAATGCCAAGTCTTGACAGCTAGACTCAGAAAAAAAGCAGTGCTGACTTTCTGGGAAATTAAAATATCGAAGAATGGATATACAGGGGAAAACGAGAAACAAGGTGGAACATGACATTGGCAAATCTCTTAGTCTGGTTTATGGATGAAAAGGAAACCTTGAGCTGAATTAAAAGAACGCAATCTAATTGCCTTAGAGGAGAATAAATAATAAATTAAAGATGGAAAACTTTCAGTAAATCAGGATTAAGTTTGTCTGTCATGATCATGAAACAAAAGCGGAATAAAAAGAGGGATGGAATGTGTGCTTTAAGGTTGTTATGTCAGAAGAGGCTGGTTAGAGGGATAATAGCCAACATAATATAGACAACAATATATATGCATGCATCAAAGGATTTTTAAAAACTATGAACTCTTTCTTTGTCAAACACCTAAAATCTAAATAATCTTGAAACTAGACTCAGAAAAAAAGCAGTGCTGACTTTCTGGGAAATTAAAATATCCAAGAATGGATATACAGGGGAAAATGAGAAACAAGGTGGAACATTCCATTTTTTGGAAAATAAAATATACAGTGAAGAAAAACCTTGCATAATACTGGTTGACAGACTATTTCCTTGTGAAATGCAGCAGCCAATTAGCATGACAGTCGGTCGGATGAACAAGAAGAAAATAATTGGAATAAATATACAGCGTTTATCTGTTGAAGTCCTGGCTTATACAAACATGCTTTGAGGGACAAAAAATGTAAGTCCAGTACATACATGCTTTATGTTTGAAAACACAGCAATATATACAGCTGGTCTGTTGAAGGCAGAACATCCTCTCATTCCACTGAGGTGCAAACTGTGAACAAAAATCTTCCTTGTATTTGTACACTGTGTAAGGTGGTTGGTCAGCAAAAGTACATCTGGCCAGGATGCATCATTATTCATTATTTCTCATTCTTACGAGCATTTTTGCTTTAACAACGAAAAAGCCACTGGGAGAATGTATCACTTCTGAACCTGTCTCAAGCTGCAAATGCCTTTTCAAGAGATGTCCATGCCATTGCCCTTGAAATCAGAAAAGCATCGCAAGACTTTTAGATATGTCATGTGGTTGACTAGTGCAATCAGAAAGAGATGAGTTGTGTTTCCTTCCTGGGATGGCACAGAACATAGTAACAGATTTCCAAAATAAAGATAAGGTGGATTTAAGGAATGCAGAAATGTCCTGATTCCCATAGAGCACTTTGGATATATATTCCTGAAGCTGTTGTCTTGTGTAGATATTATTTGACATTAAATCAAGGAGGTATCTTGTTGGCAGCAATTTCGACCCATCCATCTCTGTTCCTTTTGCTCTGCCTTAGCTGAAAAGTTCAAACTTTTTGTGTGTTACTGATGTGTCAGCTTTGAAAATAATATACTGATGTTAATATAAGCACTGCTTCAGCACAAAATGAGAGTGTTCATACTGGCGCCGAATGTCCTGTTATTGCTGAGGAAACCTTTTCTAGGCTATCATTCAAATTTTCCAGTTAGTACTAGATTTGTTTAGAATGGAAAAAAAAAGATATGAAACAACTAAAAAATGCAGCTAACTTATGAGGTGATTATTAATTCAAACTATAGTACATGGAGTACAATATGAACAACGGAATCTATTTCTTTTTCTTAAATGTAAGAACCCTAAAGAAGTTTATGATGTGGCTCCCTAAAGATATTGGAATGTGGAATTTGGGACATAGTACATTTCTGTTTTTTTGTTAGCAAGTATGTATATATAGAGTAAGATACAGACTCACTCATAATTTAGACATCAAATTAACATTGTCCTTAGCTAGATCTCACTTACTCCAAAATCCTTATAGTAATAAAATCTCTTTTTCATTAAAATAGAATTTCCGTTCTATTCTTGACTGGCATTTTGAATGAAAATTTCCTTTATCTTGGGGGCTTATTTTATGTTACTTACTCTTCACATTTTGGAGCTTTTGTTTTTGACCAAGACACAAGCCTTATAATGAAAGTCATAAAACTAGTTTAATATATATCCTATACTATTTTATAGAACTTTTAATTTCAATATATGCTAAAATCACATGAAAGTAATTTTGGTTTTTTTTCCTACCTGCTTTTTAAATGTTTAAATGATCTCATGCTATGATACATTTTGTACTGTATTTTGTCCCATCATCAGTATTGTAAGCATTAAATTTAGGTTGACTATTCTCTCTGTTTTCTATTTTCCTGGACATCTAGAGCAAAATAATTCAATATCTCACTAAAGTTTTCACTCCATAATTGTTTTATCTCAAAAGCTTCTTTTACACCACAGTAAGAATTTAACTTATATCTTCTTTGCAGGAGAAATATATCAAACTTGTGCACAAGTGACCTGAAAGTGTATCCCTTTACAAATTTCTCTTTATGCCTAATATGATAAACAAACCTGTGTGGTCATTTTGTAAAAGTTCATCTCATATTCCACCATGGACAACTCACTTATATGATTTGATCAATCCAATTTTATTTAGAACTTACAAACTCTTAGTGGTTGTGGGAATACAATTTTACTGTCTTTGGGAAAGTCAAGGTTTCCGATTCAAAGAGGCAAAGAATCAGAAATAGGCAAAGACTTGAAAATTGCTGGGCATGTATTGATGCAGTGATCCTACACGTGAGTTACTGGGCTATAACATTGCTGAAAATTCAAATGTCCTTGGAAGTGGTGCTCAAATAATCCCTCAGCTACAAACTTGGAGGAGTGAAAACAGTTACGTAATGTTTTCAGCAAAGTATGTAATGTGAAGGGAGTTATGCTACTGAAATTTTGCAGCTTGTGTGAAATATTTTCAGAAGCCTTTCAGAAAAGGATCTTGTGTTATTTGATCTTGCCTTAAGTACCTTTGAATGTGTTAGTTTGGAAGCAAGACTTAACTGACATTAATGTTAGATCTCTGTTGTCATCACATTTTCTGTCAGTTTGGATTTTGTGTAATTCTGTGGAGTTACATTAGCATGAAATTTGTATTAGTGGAAAGTAACTAGGTTTTAGTTCCAAATTTAAATTCATTATTTCTATGCAACACTCAATATATGACTTTACGTTTACAATTAAAATTATGTATTACATGTTTTACAAAGAAAAAATGTAAAGGAAATAAAATGATACATACCCATCTCACTACTGCCAGGTGATGAACGAAATGGGTGACTAGTTACTGGCTATTTATACAGGTATTTACAAGACAATAAAAACATCGGTGTGTGCACTGTTTCTCTGCTCTTGAAATACTCTTTTTTCAATATGGGAGCACAGCTGCATTTTTGCCTGACTATTAGTTGCATAAAATGTGGTGTTTATTTTTATAGACTGGCATACATGCAGCCTGCACATGCAGATTTAACAGCATACAATTAAATAGTATTGATATAGGATAAAAGAGCAACTAGGTTTGTCTTTTTCTAATAAACTGTGCATAAATCACACAATAGTTGCTTTTTACAAATGGGAAAATAGGCATTTAAAATAGATTTTCTGTGAAGAAATTAACATGATGAAGTGAAGCTAGTACAGCCTTTGCTTCCCTTCCCTTCTTTGCTTGAGCTGATGTGTGGACCGAAATCTAGTATTCAACATTAAAGCAGCAATCTGCAGCAGAGTGGATGAATTTGTGATAAATTGTCCCTTGAGGTTTATAAAACATATTCTCAATAAAACCAGCCACTGTATGTTTCTCCACATTAGTCAGTTTCTGACATTCAGGCTACTGAAGCTTCTAGGCCAGAAGTGGTATCTGCCATCCCAAAGCTGTAAACAACTCTTTGTTTATAGCAGCAGTGCTCATACATCCATTTCAAGGTTTTACAGCGATAAAAGGCTGACTGCCTACATAAACTGGAGTGGGCTGCAATGTTGTTATTTTGTTTATTGCTCTTTTACTGCAGTGGTCAAATAGTTCCTCTGAGACTAGACACTGGTACTCTGCCATCTGTACAGTCAGTGTTAGACAACTTGTGTCAACTAAACAAACCACTATGACAAACAATTATAATGAGCATACTAATTAAATAAAATGTTGCCATATTAAATTGTGGGGGAAATGTGGAAGATTAATAGCAAATTAAGAAGAAGTTGTCAGTTACCTTTTAATGGATAATGACAGTAGCCCCGAGAGAGATTTTGATTATATTCATGCTGCTTCATTTCTTCAGTCTGAACTATTGTTATAATTCATGTCATTTTATCACACAAAGAAAATAGAGGTTTGCTACTTAAGAAAGAAGATTTTTGCTATATCTGCCTAACATTAAGTGTTGGCATTTTATAACAGAACAGTAAAATTTTGAAGTTTATGTGGCATTCTTTCCCACAAAATTCATATTTGGAGGCACAATGTTTTCTCCTGTCTTCATAATCTCAAAAGTTTCTTCAATTATTAAGAAAATACTCATTTACTTTATTTTTTCTTTTCTTGTGGTTGACCTTTCCTTTGAAAAATCATGTTAATAAGTGGAAGACCAAGTAAGGGAGGCATTTCATCTACGATTTAAATTATTTTAATAGGGGTACCCCAAATTTAAAAAGCTTTGCCATAAGCTCCGGTTTTTTAATCAGGGATATATGCCTTACTGTCATGCTGTATTTTGGCAGTATCTTCAAGGAGTTCCCTTAAATGATTATTCCTTCTTTTACTTATCACATCTTAAGTCACTGAGCACTTCAGCATATAAAAATAATGAAAAAGAAACAAGCAGCTTAATAGATTTTAAATAATACCAGTTTCTCAGAACAATGAGGAAGCAGCAAATCACATGGGAATGTGACGAACATTTGCAAATATGTTTTTATTGGTCTGTTCAAAAGGTATCTTTAGCTTCAGTGGGAAACCTTTAGCTACAAACTGTTGTCATTGTTAAAGGGAAAAACTGAGAAAGTGGAGAATGGGTTCATCTTTTCCTGTTACTTGAATAGTTATATTATAAAAATTGGAAGCCTGACAGATTATTTCTCCAATTAAGCCTAGGTTTATTGTAGATAAGGTAATTATGGGGATATCCCATGGTTTAATCCTGACTGGTTTTGATAAGATGGTGCTAAACTCAAAGCTCCCTGACCAGCATTTTCTGGTAATAAGGCAAAAGACTGGCTGCTTTGAACTCAGCCTTAATGAAGAGCTGTTACAAAACCTGAACTTTTGCTGAGCACATTAAAGGTCTTGCTTAATAAAAATCTTTAGGGAGCATACCCAAGAATTTTAATCTGCTGTGAAAACATTGTCGACTGAAGTGTGCTTCTCTTTTCCAAGCACAGAATTCTGATGGTTTTTTTTTTAAGAGTAGATAAAAGTAGCGAATACACTTTTTGGTGGTTACTGTTCAGCAGATTTTCCTTTTTGATTTAATTGATACGGAAAGGATGTCTAGAAAGGTAATAGGCATTTGTTGATAAAAAATAGTACTTACTATCTACTACAAAGAAATTATACTTAAATATTTTCACTCTTAAATAAATTCTTAACAAGGGATTTGTCTCTTACCAAGTATAAGGAATGTAGGAATAAAGGAATTGCTGGTCTCCAGAGACTGAAATGAACAACACTACTTCTTTCTCTCTAGGGAGACCAAGGCAATATTAAGTGAAATAAAAAACTGTGATAAAGTCATCCAAGAACACCCTAGCACATGAAAAAAAGTAGGGTTTATTATAATCAGTGTGGGCGTGGATTATTTAGATTAAATGAAGATGGCGTAAATTTAACCAGAACTATTTGTTTGGCAGTGTAGTTAGGAAGTTGCTGGCAATTACAGCTTCAGCTGTAAATTTCATGTTATTAACAAATGTTTCTGTATATTGTGGTGTAAAGTATGTAAATTCAGATATGCAAACACTGTGCCTCCCACTGAAAATAAATACCCCTTGAAACTGTGATGTTAGTTTGTCTGTTTGCATTGTAAGGGTTGGCAGTGGTGGGGAAAGAGTCAAAACTCACGGCAGGCATTTATGATATCCAGTAAAATAAGACAAAATGGAGAGATTTTGTCCATTTTAAACCCTGACATTTTGCCATCCTATTTCTTAGGTATTACCTTGTGTATAGCTAGAGGCATGACTGAAAGGTATTGCTGGAACTCTTCTATGACGACCTCATGGAATCACAGTTTCACCTCTTTTCAACAGTGCAGCCATCCCTGTTCTACACATTATAAAAAGAAAAAAGAAAGAAAAACAGGACAAAAGCTTTATTAGGTAGTGTCATCAGATGCTCTCTATAAACAAATAATAGTAAATAGACAAGTGTTTATATGTATGTGGGTATGTTTGTGCATGTATGCCAATCTACCTACCTGAACAAAAAAAAGTCTCTTATAGCATTAACTGTTTTTCTTAGTAACTCTACTTTTCCTGGGTTTAACGATTCTGCAGTTGACATTTATATCAAAGGGTTAAGGTCTTTGTTGTCAGAAGGATGGATGACTTCATTATGACTGCAGTGCATGACTGAGAAAACAGAAAGGTTGAGATGGGAGCAGTCACAGAGTTGCTGAGCTAAGAGGCTAAGTGCTGCTTGGGACAGCTGATTTGTCATTGATACCTAATATATCACAGCAAGCAGGAAACATGTTTGTTTTCTGGAGAACCCTGGTAAAAAAGGCAGATGTTAACAAAGTAAATCTGGTAGTTAATGTGTGGTGGTAAATCATCGCAATTACGGCATGATCCATGAGAGTTGATATAGCTGTTTGGTAGTAATGACTCGTTCAGTCAGGAAAACCATTGAAGGTGTCCAAGCCTTTGGCAGGGGGTTGGACTTGAGGACCATTAAAAGTTGTTTCCTACCCAGACAATTATATGATCCTATGAATATAATTTTATTTCTTGTATATAATACTTAAAATGCTAATTCTATCTATATTAAATTAAGTAACACAAACGATTTTTTTCTTTGTTTACATTAAGGTGAGCTTTTGGCAAACTACATTTGAGTCCATTAATTGCTCATGATCTGTAGAGATTTCTTACTTAAAATACATCTTACACTTGTTGATGATGTGATATAATTTAAGAACACAAATTAAATCATTTAAAAGCACAGATCCAATTTTTGTCCGTGTAAACTACTACACTATGGATGTACGAATTTTCAGTTAGTCATTTTTTTATTATGCATTTTTATCTTTACAACCATTAACTCTTATTTTATTTAACTAGGCTATCTTTGCCTACATCATACAGCTCTTCAAATTGTCCCAAAAGCCTCTTCTGCATCTCCTCTGTTCTCTGCAATCTCGTACAAAGCAGATGTAAAACATTACCATTTTGATTTGGTGGAGAATCATTCTTAGCCATTTCAACAGGTGTAAAAGAATAGAGTGAAATGGAAAATTAGATAATGATATCACTTGTGGTCTTCTTTAACTTGAACTCAATTGGTATGTGTTTTCTTCTGGATAGTGACAGGACTTGAAGTTGCTTTTCTGTATCTGGATACCTCAATGCTATGGAGAGTATAAATGCTAGTCTAAAATGTAGACTTCATTTTTCATTACTAATATTAGACAACCACAGATGATGCAGAGACAATCCTGGTCTTCTGGCTAGGTTAACGTGTCCTTCATAGCACCTGTTTTTAAGGTGATTGAACAGTAAACCACTGTTTCTATGGTTACACTGATTTTTTTTTTTTACTCAAGAAGTATAATATACTATATTGCTGAATATAGTAATATTGCTTTGAAAACTTCACTGTTTTCATAATTAAAAACATAAAAACTGAACATCTTCCATCATGTATATGTCTGTGTATGAGCTATAAATAACTCTCTTTTGTTTTAACAGGAAGAAAAGGTTTTCACAGGATGTTTTACTAGTTCTGTGGTAGTACCAAAGGTCCATGCAATGATCTACCTGGGATCAGAGTTCACCTGGTTTTTAATTTGGCAGTTTTCAATATGTTTTCTAATAAGAGCTTATATAGTAAGGAACTTAAGAACTTTTCTCTTAATGCTGAAAAACATGTGCAAAAAACCACATATCATAGAATCATAGAATAATTTATGTTGGTAATGACCTCTGAAAGTCATCTAAGTGAAAGCATCTCTGTTAGATTGGATTGCTCATGACATTGTCTGGTAAGGTTTAAGTATTTCTGGGTAGAGGGTTCTCATAACCCCTTTGGGGAGCCTCACCACCTTCACCATGAAAAATTATACATAACTTTAATCAAAATTGGTTTATTTCAACTTGTAATTTTTGCCTGCCATCCTGTAACTGTGAACATCTGAGAAGAGTCTGCTTCCATATTTCTTTTCTATCAAGTATCTGTCAATACTTTTCCACTTTTCTATCAAGTAGATGTCAATAAGGCCCCCCAAAGCCAACCCTTCCCAGGGTGAACAGACCGAGCTTCTCCAGCATCTCCTCAAACAATTGTTGCTCCAGCTCCCAGTAACCTTGGTCTGTATGCAACTCATACCAGGGTATCAGGGACTGTGCCATACAGGAGAGTCTCAGTTTGGGCGAGGCGTCATATGGGTCTCAAGTTTGGGAGCATGCTTTGTCTCTGGACCTTCTGGTTTCACTCTGCTTGCATAGCTTTGGACATAGCTTTGCTGTCTGGGGGACTCTGCTTCCTCATTGCCACCGGTGTGGCAGAGCTGTTACTAACCAATCACTGCCCAGGCTGTATGGCTGCTTGGGACTGCACATTGCATTTTGGATCTTCTAACAAAACTTTACCTTTCAGCAGGTGTAGAAGGAAGTTTGAATTTTTTAGTTGATTTTGCTTCTTACACGCTGCACTTGGGTGGAAAAAAACCCCATCAATTTTGTGCTGGTTATCCATAAGTTTGTCAGTGAATGAATGACTGAGCTACTAAAGTGGGAAGATATTTAGGATATACATGAAATACAAAATTCAGTACTTTCAAAAGTAAAAGTAACAAAAACAGTCCATACAATTCAAAAGGATTAGCAACTAAGATATACTTTGGAATTTCATATTCGTTAATTGGACATTGTAATGGAAGGACTGAATGTGTTTTCCACTTTAAAGAACAATCTGAGAGCAGGGAATAAAGAGATAGATGTGGTATTGGAATCTAAGCAACAGCAGAATTCCAAATGCATTGGACAAAAATTCAGAATTCTGAGAAGGCTCGTATAGAACTGTATTTCTTGGGAGTGTTTTATCTATCTATTTAATTAAAATACTGTATTTTGAACATGGACAATTAAAAGTTCTGTGCAAACCCCAGAAAAGCATGTCCTAGTATAAAAGAGTAATTTTAAGAATGAAGAGGTCCCTCAGATGACCCTCATTTGGAAAATGTGACTTTTCAAGCATTCCTATAAAAATTGTCTGTTGACTATAGATCTGCAAACTGCTGAGAAAATCACTTAATTACATGAGAAATGTTCTGCTTTATCTCTAGAGTACCTTAAAAAACCCCAAACTTTGCTACTTCTGTGTGGTTTAATAAAAGAAATGTGTCTATTAACAATAAATTATCAGAGATGCATACACTGGTTTCCTAATCTTGGTTTGGTGTCAGTCCACAGACCTGAGACACATGCATGGCAGCAGTCATGTGAGTTGATTTTACCTTGTGATACATGGTCACTAGACCGTACCTTGCTTTTTCAGGGAACTTGAAAGCAAAATCAGGTTTTTAAAAGCAATTTTTTTATTCCCTCTTGTAAATAGTTGTTTCAATTAGAAGCGCTACTTTTATTTCACACATTCCATTCCCTGAAAAACACTCACGTGTGTGTACGTATGTGTGTACAGATGTGATCACATCTGTATGTAAGATAAAATTTTTTGTTTTCTCTTAGTGCCTACTGCCACTGGAGATGCTTTCTTCCCTGTAGGAACTCAGTGGCCCTATAGGATCTATGTCAATTGACGAATTGTCTGAATAACACCATGCTGGCTGAACTAATTTTCATCTTCTGATTTCCACATTTATCGCCTATAAATTTTTGCTTTGTGTTGACATTTAGTTTACAGAGTAAAATCACTTTACCTTTGATCATTGACTAAGTAGTAAATTCTGTGAAAGCTGAAAATGCAATTGCAAGCTACTCTATCCAAATCTTATTAAGTGATGCTCTCAGAAGGTACATTTTTTACCTATTTTTCTTCACATATAAGGCAGCTCTCTATCATTTTGGATCCTCATGCACTCAGGCTACTATCTGAGAAAAACATATTATGCAGATTTACTGCATGGAATATGCCTGTCTTCTGAAGTAATCAATCAGCCTTACAAACTTCATCAAGTTCAAGAGTTTTTGTGCAGTTCTAAATATTCTACAACCACATATAGATAGAGAGTCTATATCATAGAATCGTGGAATGATTTGCGTCGGAAGGGACTTTTAAAGTTCCTTTAGCACCAACCCCATCCAACCTGGTCTTGAACACTCCTAGGGATAGGGCACCCATCTTCTCTTGGCCATCTATTCCACTGTCTCATCATGCTCACAGTAAAAAATTCCTTCCTTATGTCCAATCTAAACCTATGATCTATCAGTACAAAACCTTTGCCCCTTGTCCTGTTGCTACAGGCCCTGGTAAAAAGTCTCCCTCCACCTTTCTTAAAACCTCCTTTGTCTATTTATGTGATATTAGCTAAAGTAATTAAAAAAAATAAAACCTGTTGCAAAAATACTCTTTGTGGCCTTTGTAAACACAAGATAGTAGTTAATACTAGCATAGTCCCTGCAAAATTACACATAATTGTACCAAGCCAGTTTCTGTCATATCAGAAACATTACTTGGGAGGAACCCTTTTTTCTTAAAGTCATATTCAGCCCTTATTTACTCAACTCTTTTTCCTTTGAGGTGTGAATTCATAGCTGTGGTGAGGGCTGTGTTGAAGCTCTATGAGCACCTATTCATGTCTTTACTGTGTATAAGTGCACTCCAATGCCTGCATCATAGCTGCATCCTTAAGGTTGGTTATTTAGTGAAAACCTGACATAAATGCTTTTTTTACCCCTCTTTTTTTCCCCTCTCAATTACAGTGCCATCCCATGGCAAAACAATCAGCCTTCTAACTTCATCAATCGCATAGCTGTGTTTTTCAGAAGCAAACTCAGAGCTAATCCTTCCTGCAATATTTTCACTGTTAAGATGGACATTTCTTAATGGTGGTTGTAACAGTAAGCTGTGCTGCATTTATCAATGATCTCCAGTGCTCTCTGAGCTGCATAAGTCTCTGAAAACCAGAGCAAGGCAAAATGTCCATGTCTACAGCTTTATCTGCATGGATTTCAGTGTGGGAGGATTTTCCAGGTCTGCAGGTGGTATGGCATAGAAATGTGGAAACTAGAGGTCTTTGAAAGTGGGCAAACAGTTTTGTCACATATTTATAAAGATGCTTCTCCAAACACATTTAGCACTTTCAAAATCAGAACAAGCTGGTTCACTTTAACTGTACTAAATTTTCAAGAGTGTTTTTGACTATACTGCTTTTTATCCCATACAACTGGAGCCAATGCAATAAACACCAAAGACAAGAATCCTGCACAGTTCCTAGAAGCACATAAAATGAAGAATTTTGCAGTTAAAGGTTAATTACCTGGAAAGTGCTATGCCAGTCAACCCTCACCAGCTTGCCACCCAAATGAACCTCTCAAATAAGCAGTGTTGACTTTTCCTAACCTGGGTATCCTCTCATTCACAGCATGATCTTGTAGAATTCTAAGCAGTAAGGTTGTCTACACAAGTCTGTATAATACTCCAGAAACAGGGGTACAATGCTACCCAAGGCTTATTCAAATGAATAAAGATGACTTTTCCTATTTTTTTTTTAATTTTGGTTTTTGTTATTTGTTGGTGTTGGAGTTTTTTTCCTCCTTAATTTGAGTTTAGTAACATTTCATTAATAACTTGCATTTCTAATATCTGATGAGAGCTAAAGTTAGGATTCATGAAATCTGTGCCATTTTAGTTTTATAAATATACTATGCCTATTTTGAAACTTAGATATTTTGGATATTTCAGCTGTCTTTATGCTGTACTGTTTACTTTAATTGGGAGAAGACATAATTTTGTAAATGCTTGTTGAAAGAGATTTAAACAACCATGCAGTCATTTCCCCTTCACGTTCAACTGCACACACTGCTTTTATTTTCATAATTTATTTTACTCCAAGGAAACATCTTTAATACTGGTATAAGGTAGTATCCTGTTGCCTGCCCCTCCGCTTTCTGTTTTAGTAGAATAGATCTGTATTGCTTAGCTATTTATTCTGCATTAAAAAAGTGTTGGAGCACATATTTCCATGGTTTATGAACTTTATATTTTCTTCATTTGTGATGGCAAACTATTCCATTCTGGAGAAATGAGACACTGCGCAATCTCCAACAAGATGAAGTTAAGTTCACAAAGTAGTTATACATAATTGCAGCAATGCAGTCAAGCTCAGCTGGGTAGCCTAAATTAGGAAGTATACATGTAGCAAGGCAACATGCCACATTTCCAATAACTGAGGTCATAAGCATGCTTTCAAATAGTCCTTTAATTTCCGATTGCTATTAAAAAACTTTTGTTATTCACTAATGGACCTAGGAAAGCAGTCTATACTGCTTGCTGAATCTTAGTATACTTTGAATCTATATTGATTGTAATGTAAAATCATGCAATCATGGAATCGTTTAGGTTAGAAAAGACTCAAGATGCTGAGTCTGGCTGTAAACCAAAGTCTGTCAAGTGCAGAAAAAGCCTAGTAGACAAAAAAAAAAAAAAACAGGTCTTAAACAGTTACTTTGTCCAGACACTTCTCTAGGTAGTGTTAAGTCAAGAAAAACAATGCACAGCAGGCTCTGAACTACAGATTTTTTTTTATTGGCCTCCCCTTTCCTTTCTATATGGGTTCATATCTCAAGTTCTGACCCTACAACCCTTTTCTTACTCTGATCTAATGGAGAGAAGGTTCTGGTGGGTTGTCAGTATCCTTCCACTGGTAACATAGATTCCTAAGATCCTGCTTCTCTCTCTAATTTAACATCTCCTCTATTTCAATTCATCAAGTGAACATTGTGCTCTGACTCTGTAACCAATTTTCATAGTGGCTTTATTCATGGTGGTGACTATAACCAGAAAGGTCCTGCTCAGCCATGAGATTTTTCTGAGTAGATTCTATCAATCTCTAGCTTTTCTGCCTCTAGCTTCTAAGGAATAAAAATGTATATTAATATCTGTGTAATCGATCTTTCTTACAAGTATCGGATTTTAGCTGTAGCAAGTGATCTTTAATTTTGGTATTAGAAATGACTCATCATCAAAGTAATGATTTTTCCTTTATGATATTAGTCAGAATACTCCCTGTGAATTAAGGTAATTCAGAAATAAAAATCTGGTTTTTAGTTCACCTATCATTACAGTAGGATGGCAATTTGCTATTGCAAATATAAATAAATATTGACCTCTGGTGTTACAAAAAGAGAAACTCAGTGCACATTTGAGTGGGACAAATACATACACATTTTTAATAAAAGATTGTGTGTGAATATATATATATGCACTTTGTGTTTATTTTCCTGATGATACTGCTAGACACAAAATTAGTAAACAAAGTAATTAGAAAAAATAATTTTTCTGATTCTTCTTTTTTCTGTTTTTTTGGTCAGTTTTTGTTGCTGTTTTTCTGGGTTTTTTTGTTTGTTTGATTGATTGATTAGGTTTTAGTGGGGTTTTTTTGTCCGGTTTGCTTTTTTTTTGTTTGTTTGTTTCTTAAGAGTTTGCTGTGTAGATTTTCCAGAAAATTGAGAATAACTTTTGGGTACGGGCTTGTTTGGGAGAATAAATAATGTTCAGAGTAAAATATTCTGTCAGCAAAAAAACTTTAATGAAAGTATATTTTGAAAAGAAATATTGAAGGATAATTTTATGGTGGTGTTCAGAATGAAAAATAATGTTGTTTTCTGTTTTTTCATATTTCTTATCTTGTACAACTGATTCAGTTTGCCTTTTTTTTTTATTTGTTGAGCTTAGAGCAGAGCATGAAAGTATCTTCAATATTCTTTCCCCCCTTTTTTTTCTCTGTGTTTTTTAAAAATGATTATTTTATTTTATTTAAAGGCAGCCTGCTTGTGGTTGTGAAAGAATTAATTTCCAATAGTGTTTGATAGCCATGTATGCACACTCTTCACTATAACATTTCAAATTTTCTCTTATTGCCTTTAGCAACTTTAATTTTCAATAATGTGCAACCCCCATTAATACAGTTGTGCTCTGCTAATATTTAATTCTTTCCTAAGACATACAGAGAATAGATCTAAGATATTTGAGGTAGAATAGAGTTAAGATGTAAAGTTACCTCGTTAGTAGTCAGTGGAGGTTCCACCCTTAATGGAAGTGTTGACAAGATAGAATGAACCCTAATAACATAAAATATGCTTTAATGTACTTGACCAAATGTGTTTTTACTCTTTGGATTTAATCAGTTAAGTACAGGGCAAAAGTAGAGTTAGTAGTGATTGGGGGAGTGTAAGAAAAATTGAATTGGCGTGCAGGGGCACTCTGCTGTTCCTGCTTTTACCAGGAGAGAAAAAAGAGGAAGGAGAGAAAAGAGGAAGCTTCAGGCTATCTTAATTTCCTGAGCAATTCCTGCCCTTTACTTCCCGAGTTCCTTCAGAACACCAAAGAACCTTTCCCCTCCACATAGTCAGTTTAATTTACTGGATGGCCCTGACAGGTGTTTTGGGGGAGAGAAGCAATGTTACTGCCCATATGCCCACTGCAGGTGTGTTAGCTAGAGGGCAGAACCACTGAGGTCAGCATCAAGTTCATCCTTGCAGATCCATGCACAAATGTGCTCTGGTTTACCAGTCTTCTTGAAACGGAGCCTATTTCCTGAAATACTTCTAAACAAAAGAGGTAAATTCAAAATAAGAAGCAATAAGTATCATAAGAAGGTTATAAGTTTCAGTTGTGAGCCTCTATTTTCATGCGAAGTATAATAGTTACTTGTTTTTACTCCTTTACCATTGGCAGGAAACAAAATTTTCCCTAGTCTTCAGTTCTGGGACTTGATTCTATTTAATTTTTTGTCAATGATCAGGACAACACAATTGAGCGCTACTTCAGTCAGTTTGCAGATGACTCCAAGCTGGGTGGGAGTGTTTGCCTGCTAGGCTGTAGGAAGGTTTTGAAGAGGGATCCAGAGAGGTTGTATCAACGTGCCAAGGCCAGTGGGATGAAGTTCAACAATACAAAGGGCTGGGTTCTGCACTTGGGTTGCAACAACCCCAGGCATTGCTACAGGCTGGGGAAAGAGTGGCTGGAAATCTGCCCAGTGTAAAAAGAACCTTGGAATGCTAGTCAACAGTGGCTGAACACGAGCCAGCAGCACAAAGGCCATTGACATCCTGCCCTGTTTCACCAGTAGTGTGGCCAGCAGGACCAGGGCAGGGAGCCCCTGTACTCAGCTCTGGTGGGGCCATACCTCTAATCCTGTGTCCAGTTTTGGGCCCTTCACTACATGGAAGACATGAAGGTGCTGGAGCGAGATCAGAGAGGGGTAACAAAGCTGATGAAGGGTCTGGAACACAAGTCCTGTGAGGAGCATCTAGGGAGCTGGGGTTGTTTAACCTGGAGAAAAGAAGGCTCAGGGTGAGCTTTCTACAACTACCTGAAAGGAATCTGTAGCAAGGTCAGGCTCAGTCTCTTCTCCCAATTAGCAAGCAATAAGACAAGAAGACATAGCCTCAAGTTGCACCAGGGGAAGTTTAGATTGCATGTAATGAAAAATTTCTTCACTGTAAAGTTTATCAAGCTTTGGAACAAACTGCCCATTGCAGCAGTTAAGTCAGGATTCCTAGAATTTAAAAAATGTGTAGATGACAGATTAGGGACATGGTTTACTGCTTGGCTTGTCGGTTTCTGGTTGGATATGCTGGGTATAAGGGTCTTTTTCAATCTCAAGAATTATATGATGCTATGACTGTAAAATACATTTTTGTTCTGAGAAAATTTGATAATAGGTGTTTTACCGTACTACCACTGTAAAAGAGGCTTAAACCATTCTTTGATTTGGTTTTAATTCTGTCTGTGGAATATATTTCTCAATATGTATGGAGAGTTTATGATCTCTCCTTGTATTGAACAGATTATGTAAATGCATTGAAAGGAAGTTGGAAGCATAAATCACAGATGTCGGTTTGATAGAAAGTTTGTAACCAGAAAAGTCTACAGCTCCCAAATTCCAATGTGTTAATTACAAGGCGACATCTGGTATACAAATTTATGCCGAGCTAAGAAATGTTCAGACTAAAATAGAGTATGCCTAAGTGGGTTTAGTGTCTAAAACCTACATTTATCATAGGGAAACTTAAAATCATGTGACCGTGAAGTGTCTGTGATCTAAGCTGTCTGCAGATAGAAAAGTGATATAAACTGGAAGGGAAGGCAGTTAAAGACAGTTGAGACAGGTTAGACGAACTCGACATGTACACCTGGCCAATGTTTTATTTTCTCTTTAGATAATATATTCACATATAGGCTGGATAGAAAAATTTAAAAATTCCTTAACTTGATAGCATATATTTTCCCTGACCTTTAATCCTAACAAAGGAGATGTGTTTTCTCTGATTTTATGTTAAAAACATAAACAGTGGAGCCAGTTATATCTATTGCAGTGTCTGTGGTTGCAGAAGACTCCTATGCTGTAAGAGATTTTATGGATAATATGAAAGTATTTGAAAATGGGGTAATTCAAAGACAGTTGTCCAAGTTAGTGCCCTGTCAAGCTTTGAGGAGGGACACCATATATTAAAAAAAAAAGTTTTAGTTAAAACTTGTATACTTACCTTTTAAAACTGAAATGCCTTCGGTGGCTATTGAATGTCCAGTTCTCTTTTGAATTGCCTGTAGAGTCAATGAGCCATGATGCAACATACTCCCATTTTTCACTCGTCAGAGGAACTACATGAATTAGTAGTAGGAAGAAAGAGATTGCAGAAGTTCCTTTGCCTGAGGACCAAAATGATAATTTTGCTACTTCAGACTAACCGTATCTTCTATATGACAGAAATCAACATAAAAAGATGGTCTGACTTTGAAAGCCCGGGAGATTATTCATATTGTATCTCTTCAGCCAGGGGAGGCATAAACTCAGGACTTCATGGTGACTAACAAGGCAGGAAAAGTAACACTTCGTAAATTTGACTTCAGATGACTCTAAGCTGTGTATGGCATCAAATAAGGATAACACCGACCTTCACAGATTCTTATTTTGAGTACTCTAAATGAACCAGCCCTGATTTAAAATTAAATTTTTCACTGGAACTGTGCAATGTATTCACTTTTAAATCATATATAGTTGGAAAAACACTGTAGAATAGAATTAGGAGGTCAACATAATTTTCATTTCCTTAACAAAAAAAATCAATGTAATATTACAGATTTCTGATCAGCTTTAATCTGAATACATCTATGTGTATAAACCACAAAAAAGGTATGTAATCTGGATATATTTAGGAACACTGAGATAGCAATCTTTCAGAGAAATAGTTGGTGGTCTGTTTGGCTCGGCATGGGAAAATGCAGTAATTCAGTTATAGGGAAGGAGTTCAGTTTCTGCCCTGAGCACTCCCTTAGATTTAAAGCCTCTCTGCTGTCTGCTTTCATGCACTTCTGTGTGTTTGGAAGGAGAGGTGGTTGCAAAGGATTATGGAAAAACTGTCAGTTCAGTCTCAGACTAGAAGTATTCAGCAATCCTGAGAGATTGAGAATAGATATGTAAAGCTGAAAGCAAAGAGCAGTTCATGCTGTAGAAATAAAACCAAAGTCAAATATTGCAGATGACATCCTTCAGGCACTAGGGGAAGAATATTATATTGTTGTAGGGGATCAAGACTGCCTGCTGTGCTGATTCAAAGAATAAAGTCACTGAACTAATAATATGAGAGGCCATATCCAGTGGCTGTGGCACACAACACAAACTTAAATGACAGTTTGGAAAATTTCTTAATAGTGAAGATCATCTGGATGTTTTCTGAAGACATGGTCTTCTTCTACAGGAGGTTACATTACAGAAGTTTCAGAAAGATTTCACGACATGGTGAGACAAGTTTCCTGAAAGAATATGCACCCAGAACTGTGGTTTTCCATGCAATACTTGGCCAAACATTTAAAGATCCAGTTAAAACTGAGTTTGGAGTAGACTATTTGTCTGCCTATGATGGTAATGTTTCTAGTGAATACCAAAATAGCCATTATACAGAAAAGTATAGAAATATACTGCTACTAATATCAATAAGATTTTAACTGTTATTGATGATAATGTTGATCCACAGGTCTGAATGTAAATTTTAGAAGTATTGCTGTTCTCATGTTTTTAGTTTGGTTTTTGTTTCTTCTCTGTAGAATCAGTAGTTTATGGATTACTTCCTGTCACTTAGGAATTTTAAGTTGGAGGTAGATTCAAATATAAAACTGGATGGATATGCTGCCAGTCCTTTTCTTAAATACTTGGTTCTACTTACAGATATTGAGCTGTTAGCTATTAATCCAAGTGAAGCAAGTAACCAGAAATGGAATTTCCAGTCACTTTGTACTGGCTCTGTAAAAAATGAACTGTAGGCAAGATCCTTAGGTGAAAATTAAATTTTCAAAATAAAAAACACTTGCAGTCTATTTCTACTTGACAGCTGGTTTGCTTTTCCTTGCCTGTGATGATTTTATCAGGTTTTATGAGAGTGTTATTTTATTCAGTGAACATTAAGCATTGTCCCTTTCCAGGACAGTGCTTGCTACATATGGCACCTCTTATACAGAAGATATATAAAGCAGGGGCTAATGTTTGTGAATTTGCCATAAAGAAAGACAGCACATCAACAGAATTAAATTGTAGGTGCTTATGGTGTCTACAGACTGTGCCTTCCTGATGTTATTTTAAGCAGGAAGACGAATACATGGATTTAGCTTTGTTCAGGCAATACTGGATTTTATTGCTTATACATAAGTATACAGGTTGATATGGAGGACCTAAAGTGTGTTGCAACACCAGAAAAACATGGCTCCTATGTAGGTTTCTGTCATAGGTCTCTCAGATAACCTACAGCATGCAGCATGGCATTACATAGCTATGTTCAGTCCCACCCACAGGTTAAGTTGGCTGGTGCTTATAGCTCTGATTAATGCAAGAAATTCTTGGTTGCTGAAGCTACTTTTGGTAAACATGTTTTTATCTCTATTTTTCTCTAGTGTAATTGAGCTAATTTGTAAATTCTGTTTAACAAAAAGTCATGCAAAAATTATAGTGTACTTAAAACAATAAGCAAGTCTATCTTTAGGCAACTTTGAAATTGTTTGAAAGACACAAAAACCCAACAAAGCAAAACAAGGAGTTCCCTGCAATACTTTAATTTGTTCTTCTTGTTTGTGTGCACTATATCATCATTTAATTGTCTAATTACATACTGTGGGTTTTTTCTGTATGATCCTGCCTCATTTGATTCATGGAATTGGCAGTACTTGCTTAATGAGCAGTTGTTTGATATGTTCTTCATTTGTTATTCAAAGAATGCACCCCCTGCTGTATTTTATGCATTCCTGTTAAACCCTATTCTGAAGACAGAATTACTAGGTTTTTTTCTTAGAGTGCACAGTAAATGCTCATTGCAGTTGTGCTCGTGTTGTTTGCAAGAAGAATGTGAAAATCTTTTTTCTTGAGAGGTATTTTTTTGTCATCATAAATTATATGGTTGTTAAATCCAAAGGCATTTACCACAACCTAAAAGAGTTGGTGGAAACTGGTGGTGACACAGAGTGATAGCACTGCCACATAGTAAGGGAGAAGGGGAAGAAGACATCCAAGTAGTTATCTAAAATAATATAATAATATCTAAAAGTGTATAAATCCACTCAAATAATACTAATGCATAGCACATTGCACAATTTTTTATTCTCCTAAATATTAAAAACACTAAACAAAAAGAGAAGAACCAAGTTAGAAATGTCATGAAAGAAATGAAGAAAAATATCAATGAGTAGATTAACTCATAGCTTTTCCTCAGCTGGGAAAGGCTGTTGCAATGGGTAACTGGAATTTTGTTTCTACAGTTTTCTGAAAAAAAATGAGCAGTTACATAATGAGGCTTTCTTCTTCTTTTGAAAACAACTTTTTTTCTAACATTACTGGGAGTTCTGATCTTTTAAAAATAGCTTTAAAACCTTTCAGCTTTCAGCTTTCCTATTGTTCTTTTGAACCAGTAATGGCTTTTTTTTCATTTAAAGTAATTTGGTTTATCTTGCAAGACAGTGCGTATTTCTTGATTGGGAAGTCCCTGAAGTAGTCATTCACAACAAATATATGAGACAGACACGAATTCAAGGTCTAGGGTATGTTGCAGATAAGAAGGAATTGGTTCACTAACAAAATCTAAAGAAAGGTCATTTTGGTTTCATTTTATTTTAATTATTGTGCTCTTGGAAATAAAAAATTTTCTGGAAGAAACTTGTTTCTTTGATCTAGGAAGGGGATGGTATTCATGTCTCGTATCAAGTCAACCAAATAAGAGCCCAGACTCTTCATCCTGTTTTCATTTTCTTTTTCCTTAGCATCCTACTCCTTTTCTGCTAAGGGCTGTGAGTTTTGGTATGAACAAAGTATCACCTGACTTCAAAAACCAGTGAAGACAATATCCAGTAACATTATCTGGGAAAATACATAAGGAAAAGCCAAGTTTTTGCTTCTCAAGAATATCCACTGACCTCTTCACTATCTGCAGGTCAGTCTTCTCATCTAACAGGTGATTTTAGAAGGATACTTATTTTATTCATAAATCAGGATGTTTTGGGTTGGGAAGGACCTTGAAGATTATCAGATTCTAGCCCCCCTCCCATGGTCAAGGACACCTTCCACTAGACTGGGTTGTTCAAAGTCCCATGACTTGACTCTGGATACTTCCAAGTGTGGGGCATCCACAGCTTCTGTAAACAGTACCTTCCAATACCCTCACGGTAAATAATTTCTTCCTAATATTTTATTTAAATTTAGTCTCTTTTCAGTTTAAAGCCTTTCCCCCTTGTCCTGTCACAACAAGCCCTTGTAACAAGTTCCTCACCAGTTTTCTTGTAGGGCCCCTTAGTTACTGAAAAGCCACAAAAAATTCACCCTGAAGCCTCCTTTTCTCCAGGCTGGGCAGTCCCAACTCTCTCAGCCTTTTCAAATAGAAGGAGACATGAACTAGAGGACAGCTTATTACTGGCCCTTGAATTGTAGAGATACTTGCTGTGCACCAGAGCTTGTAGCTGCATTGACATAGCTTCATCTATTATAATGAAAAATGCACATACTCCTTGAAAATGCAAATGTTCTTCACCTAAGCTGGCAGGGCTTGGCTGCACAGCACTCTCCACAATTCTTAGTAATTTAAGGCATCTTCCTTGTAGTTTTAGCAGGTTTCTAGATTCTTCGTCTGGTAGATCCCCCTGTGAAATACATGCCACTAGCTTTTGGAATGTGTGGAAGAGTTTTTTTTTTCTAGGCAGAGTACATTTTCCACCTTAATTTTCATGGTTATGTGTAGCTTCTAAACCACAGAGCCTCCCTGCCTGCTAAGGTTCTACATATTTGTTCTTGTTAAAAAGCCATCTACCCTTATTGTGTATCTTTGCCATCATTTTCTGAGCCTCTCTGAGACCAACTGCACTGTTTTTGAAAAGGCTGAGATGGAAATTGAACATTTATTCAGAAGGGTGAATAGTGTAACTTTTTTAAGTTGTAGATTTTGTTCAGTGTTCCTTCCATCAGAATTCATCCTGTTCAGTCTGTACTCTTGATGACTATTGAGCAGTGAGCTTGTATTTTCACTGAAAATTTTATGGTGGTATTAATTAGTTTCTTGTTGTTTGTTTCCACCACATGTTCCATTTTACATTTACATATATTGTATTTAATTTCTTGGCTTTTTTATCAGTTGCTTACGTCTCTTCTGCAACTCATGCCTCAAATTTAATATTCTGTATATTAATGCAGTCATCAAATGTCATCATTGGGCAGTTCTCCCTTTTTTGTGACTCATTTTTGAAACTGTTAAACCGAACAGTGTCAATACAATCATCAATGGCAACAGTTAAAAGTTATAATTTATAATTTATACTTGTATGACAGAAACAACCAGGGGATCATGCCCAGACAGCATGGGTTTAGAAAAGGCAGGTCCTGCTTGACCAACCTGATCTTTTATGACCAGGTGACTGTTGCCTAGTGGATGAAGGTAAGGCTGGATGCTGTCTGCCTGGACTTCAGCAAAGCCTTTGACACTTTATCTCCCACAATATTCTCCTGGAGATGCTGGCTTCCCATGGCTTGGAAATCTGCACTGTTTGCTGGGTTAAAAACTGGCTGGATGCCCAGGCCCAGAGAGTGGTGGGGAATGGAGATACATCGAGCTGTTAGTTGGTCACTAGTGGGGTGTCCTAGGGCTCAATATTGGTGCCAGTCGTGTTTAATATCTTGATCAATGATCTGGGCAAAGGGATCGAGTGCACCTTCAATAAATTCAGATGACTCCAGGTTTGCCAGGAGTGTTGACCTGCTGGTGGGTAGACAGGGATCCAGAGGGATCCTGAGAGACTGGATTGATGTGCTGAGGGCAGTGGTATGGAGGTTCAACAACGTCAAGTGCCAAGTGCTGCAATTGTGTTACAGCAACCCCAGGCAGGATTACAGATTAAAGGAAGAGTGCCTGGAAGCTGTAAGGAAAACAACCACGTGGTGCTGTTTGACAGTGGCTGAACGTGAGCTAGTGTGTGCCCAGGTTGCCAAGAAGACCAGTGGCATCCTGGCCTGTATCACCAATAGCTTGGCCAGGAGGACTGGGGCAGGGATTGTCCCCCTGTTCTCAGCACTGGTGAGGCCACGCCTCAAATCCTGTGTCCAGTTTTGGGTGCTCTACTAGAGGAAAGACTTGAAAGTGTTAGAGTGAGTCCAGAGAAGGGCAGCAAGGCTGATGAAATGTCTGGAGCCCAAGTGCCATGAGAAATGGCTGAGGGAGCTGGCATTGTTTAGCCTGGAGGAGTCTCAGAGGAGAGCATGCTCTCCTCAAAGGAGGGTGTGTAGGAAAGCCAGCTGGAGGTCAGTCTCCTTTCTGTCAACTAGCTGCAGGAGAAGAGGAAATGGCCTCAAGGGGTGGTTCAGATCGGACATCAGGAAGAATTTTTTTACTGGAAGAACTGATAAACATTGGAGTGGGCTGCTGAGGAAGGTGATGGAGTCACCATCCCTCATATTTAAAACACCTGAAAGTGGTATTTAGTGCTGTGTTCTAGTTGGCATGGTGTTGTTTGGTCAAAGGTTGGACATAATGGTCTTGGAGGTCCTTTCCAACCTTAATGATTCCATGATTACATGATTGTACGTCTCCTGTTCCTGAACTGCTTATTTATTTACATAAAGGTCTGTTGTCTTTTTATGTGAACTTGCTTTCTCCAAGACTTGTTTGTTAAAGACCATTTTGAATAATTCTTGGAAACCTAAACAAGTTTTATTGACTCAATCTCTCTGTGATATATGTGTTTATTGAGTCTTTCAGAGAAGTCTATTAAATTTATGAGACATGTATTTCCTTTACAGAAGCTGTCTTGTCTTTTCTTCATTTTGTCACATATGACTTCAATAGCATGGTTAAAACTGCCACTTTCAGTGAAACTGGGCCTGTTCTTTTATTATTTTTCAGTCTTTTGAGAATACATTTATAGCTGTCATTTATGTTGTTTTCTACAGGGATATCTGATCTGTTGTTTCATTATAACTGCTCCAAAGGTGCTCGTTTTATACCCAGTGGTAAATTGGATTTCACATAACAATTAAAAATCCCTTTTCTTTGTATACATCAGAATATCACTTCAATAGACTGCATAATTTTACACTAACGGTGTTATTAACAGGTACAAGAGAGAAGATACTGCCTTTATTATTTTAAATATAACTGCTTGCAGACTGATGTATACAATATTTATTTGATTTTTTTATGGAGGAATTGCAAAGTCTAATAGTGATTAATGCTCTTATACTAAATGTGACTTACACAAAGCTACAATTTTTTGCTGTGTGGGTTTTATTTTGTTTTGGGTTGGTTTTGAGGAACCAAACTAGAAAACTCTTCCATATTTTGTCTGAAACGTTTTCTTCAGATCTGTGTTGTATTTTTCATTACAGAGTCTCAACATGAAAATATTTCACCAAAAAATGAAGAAAGTTGTTAAACTAGCTTTCTCATCAGCAAGGTGTAAATGTGTAATTAAGCTGATAGAAGACTGACATTACTTACAAATACATTAAAGCACATTTACATATGCTCTCAGGCTTTTATTTCATGTAAGACTTTTGCTTTACTGTAAGGTAATACTTGGTTCATAGCAATAGTAATAGCAACAATACTAGGAATTATTATAATTAACATAAAGAATATTCATACAAAAACTGCAACTGCATGAAAGCACTGATACTACATTGCGAGCCCCTCTTATTTTCCTATCATCAAGGAACTCCTTGATATCTCCTACTGATCATGAATGCCACACAAAGTCATTCAGGATTTGTAACAGCATACTAGTTGTGATGTTAAATTCAACTTAAATCCAGAGTAACTTGCTTTTCACTTAAAAAATCTGTCATACAGCCATGTTGCTGATAGCTTTCTTAGCAAGATAGAATTCCCTGCGTTCCATTACTAGGGACTTCGTATGAAAAATGAACAAGTATAGAAAACTCCAATGTTGGCTCATTCTAACTGAGCAAAGAGAGCAGATTATATTGTCATAGTCCCACAAGATGTAGTTACACACCATTAGTGAGTCACTATTTAGAACTTTCTGCTACAAATGACTGTGGTTTCTTTTAGGCATTTATAGTATCTTCATTGATCTAGTGGCTAAGACATGTTTATGTTTATGTTATTTAATATAAGATTATTACTTATGTTTCCTTTGACCTCTGACTACCATCAGAAGTGGTCAATCCAAAAATACCCTTGTTCAAGCAAATGCTTGGCTTTTGGGAAACTACAGAAGAATCCTTTGGTAACAAGGAGTTTTATGGACTATTCCTAGGCCATCCTTAATGGGGAAGCTGAAGTGAGCTGTGGGGGCTCTCCAGTGCATTGCTGTTAGTTGCTGGTTGGTGAAAGCTGGGCTCCTGGGATTATGGCCACCCCTACTGAAGTTGGACATATGAAAGAAACTGTCTGAGAGACATGACAGAGCTAGTCCATTAGGAATGAATTAATTAAAAGATCAAAAGTAGTACTTGATCCTTAGGGATTTAAAGTACTTAAAGATAATTATAACATTTAAGGCCTTAAAAATTTTAAGTCCAGTGTTTAATAGAGGAGTTAGAGCACATTGTTGAACATTAATGATCCCAGTCCTTTCCCAATAATAAGCCTCAGAACAAAAATCCTTCTCACATATTTGCCTCAGACATACTGCTTCAGTATTATGATTTAATTTAAAATGATCTCAATTTCTCTAGATTCCTTTGCCATCTTTGTATCTGGAAAGCAATAAGTTATTATGACTAAAGTATTACTTTTTTCTTTTTTGTTTGTTAGTTTCTTTGTATCTGGCTAACAAATAAACCCATGCCTGTGTTTTTTGGGTTTTTTTTTAGAAGTTCATTTAGTTGAACAAAAAGCTATTTTCTAAAAAATATTTTTAAGACAATTTCCTTTTTTTTCCATGTTATTGTAGTGTATCCTTGCAAGAAATTAAGTGCTGTTAGGCTTTGTTGTTTGTTTTTTTTTTAACAGTATTTCTGACATCAGACAATAAAGAGCAACAAACAGAATTAAAGATAAATCACTGTCCTGCTTAGCAACACTTGTTTCTGTACAACAAATGATAAACAATGTGAAATAAGTCCATGAAAATAAAAAAGTTGTATTTGATATATAATGTGTAATTAAGATATCAACCAATAACTGGCTACAACAAATTAAAATACATTGCATGTGATCTCAAGTATACTTTATAAATTTCATGGCCAGAGCAAGAGCAGATTAAAATCATTAACTACATCATGTTGCTTACAAAAAAAACAGGATCACAGTTATGGGAGAGGGTAATTCCTTAATTTCATATTTTTAATTGACTGCTTCTGTAGTTAATTAAAGCCTTAGTGTAGGTTTTGGTTACAGACTTAATGGAAATTATTTTAAGCAGTTATTAAATTGAGACTCTTTCATAAGAACATTTTTAGAGCTCATTCCAGTTAAAAGATTGTATAGGAGCTGAACTTACTTTTATAATTTAAGAAATAAATTAGCATTAAATATTGCACCATAAGTTTTTGGAATTTCTATTCTCATGTACATCCATATGATATTATCAATTGAAATAAATATCTGTCACCTCCCACTTATTGCACTTTGTCATTCTAGAACACACTTTTTAAAAAAAACAAGAAAAAACACTTTTCATGTCATCCTGGTTGAAACCTATGTCTTCAAAATACCATAAAAGTGGTAAGTCTCTATTGGAGATCGATCAAGTACTTCTTCCTTAGTATTATTTTTAAGATACAATTTATAAGAGGTATAAAATGCATAAAAATAATAAAAACTAACAATGTAATGTGTCTGAAGAAGTTTTTTAGAAGAGGTAGCAGGCTGGCCTGAATGTTGTACTTTTAATTCTTTAAGGTTCTAATAGGTCATCAATCTTTTTCTGAATGGTCTGGTAAAACTGCAACAGTTTTATCTCTAGTTATCACATTTGTTTTTGAATTTTCCCTTGGAATAGTACAGGCAGAACAGAGGAGAAGAGTCACCTCCCTGAACCTGGCGGTTCATGATTCTTTTGATGCAGCCCAACATGTACTTGGCTTTCTGGACTGCAGGTACACAATGCCAGCTCGTGGCCAGTTTTTCATCCAGGAGAAGCCCAAAGTCCTTCTATGTCTGTCTGCTCTCAATGATTTCTTCTCCCAGTCTGTAGCCATGTCTGGGATTGCCCCAACTTGAGTACAGCACCTTNTTTTTTTTTTTTTAGCTTGTACATATTAGAGTGTCAAAAATCATAGAAATGGATTGGCTTTTCCAGACAAATGCCTCTAAGTTTCCAGAGTAGTTGTATAATACCACTAAGAGCAGTTTTTGTAAATGGTCTGTCATCCAAAGTTTGAGACATCCATTGCATCTTTAAAGTATAAGACAGCTATTACTGTAGACAGCTTTTGAAATTTATGNGCCTTGTTGAACTTCATGAGGTGCTCATGGTCTACTTCCAAACATTGTCCATGTCCCTCTGGGTGTCATCCCTTCCTTCTGTTGTGTCAGCTTCTCATCCTGTCACTTTTTACCTGGGAGGAGAGATCAGCCCCCACTTGGCTACAACCTCCTTTCAGGTAGTTGTAAAGAACAATAAGGTCAGCCCTCAGCCCTCTTTTCTCCAGGCTAAAAAACCCCGGTTCCCTCCTCCTTATGGGACTTCTGCTCGAAACCCTTCAACAGATCCATTGCCATTCTCTGGAAACACTCCAACACCTGAATCTTTCTTGTAGTGAGGGGCCCAAAAGCAAACACAATATTTGAGATTAATATAATTTCAGTTATTTAATACCTGAAATTAAATTCTACTACTTCATAATTTATTGGTTTTGAAATAGCTCTCTTCTGGAAACAAATATTTTCACTTACAGAAGAAATGATAGTTAACTCTCAAAAAATTAGATTGACAGGCTAAGATTTGTTACGAGATATTTTAGTCTGTGAATATTGTACGTCCTATGGCAACTACAAAAGTGATTATTTGACTGAATTATTATGTTGTCACTATGAATCATAGAAATGGGAAAGTTTTCACCATTAGTTTAAAGTGCCTGTTTTGTTTCCACAGAGGTAATACCATCACTACTGAGAATTCATGGTTCTATGATTTTTTTTTTTCCTTTTGAAAACTCCAAATATATGCTTACCATGTTTTACGAGAAACATAAATGGGATTGAATCATTAAATATCTCTGTATTTTAAAAGGCTGGTATCATACTTGCCTCAAGAGTGGCAAAACATAGTTCCATTCATTTCTGATGAAACAAAATATTTGATGCTTTTTCGTAGGTCCCACTATGAGAATGAAGATCATATAAACAATTGAAACTTATCTGGACTTTCTTTACTTATCAGTGTTTATAATTCATAAGCTGATTTGCAGAAGTCTTGGTATAATTCAGTGGCATGAAGGATGCTTTTGGCAAGTATATGCTTTCCTGCCTAGTATAGTGCAAGCCTCAAACTAAGGAGTACAAAGGTAGTGCAAATACTTTTAAAAAGTTTTGTGATTTTCTAATAAGCTGGCGTTTTCATTAGAACATTGCTCTGAGCAAATGTAACAGGAGGATATTCTTTTTTTGGCTAAACACAGCAAGTTAAACATTCTAGCTCTCCTGTGAAGTTGAAAAACTTTTTCTGGGAGTATATGACCCTGATTTCCTTGCTTACATGNCTTGTATATATTCTGCCCTTTACTTCTCATGCACTCATCTGACTTGAGAAGAAAATAGTCTTGTCAGTGCTTGAAATTAGATATACTAGTCTAAGAAAAGTGTTTCCTCTCTTGCTGATGGCATCCCTGTATTCTTGCCCTCTGAAATCCTCAATGATGTATGTAAGGCTTTGTGGCTTCAAAAGTTGTCTTCATCTACTGCAAATAAATCCTATTAAACCAATCAAATTTCCCTGGGAACACTTATTCATTGGTGATACAATTTTAAAAAAGCTGACTACTCTTAAAATTATAATGATTCTACCAGAGGAAGTGACATTATGGGTGGATTAACTAGATTTTGAAATCTGGAAGTATTGTGTTGTCGTACTACTCCACATTACTGACACAAAGTTAAACATTTGTTTTTCAGATTTGGGTTGACTAAAACCTAGTAATTGTCTGCCTTTATATTAAATTTCATATAAACCAGTGAGATGAGACTTAAAACCCACAAAACCAAATAGGAGAAAACCTGTATATGTGCAAAGAAGAATTAATTATTCTAATGTGACTTGCACTTTGGTGCAACTGATAGTCATCCACGGCTAGAGAAACTTACGCAAGGTTTCCAATTCACTGAATCAAACATGTGAAAAGTGCCTGAGAATTGTGTAAGGCTGTTTCTTTTCACTTTGCCTTGTTGCTTAGAGTGAAAGGAACCATGAGGGATATTCTCCTTTAGGTGCTCCTGGAGTAGGGACAGCTAATTTGCTTGCCTTCTCTAGTCTCCCCTGCTGACCTTTAAAAGCTATGAAGTCAACACTTAGGGAGAAAGGGGGTAAGAAGAAGACTGTGATACCATTTTCCTTGACTCAGGAAACAAGGAGTGGGAAAAAGCTTCATGTTTCTCTTTTTTTCACTTTATGACTGAGGGATTCGAATGTAGCCTAAGGTTAGCAATATGCGACCTAGAGAAAACTGAAAGCAGAAGTAAAAAGAAAAAAGAAAAACCAGAAAACACTTCTTCTTGTAAGAAAGGAAGAGAAAATTATTTGAAAGATCTTTAAGTTTGGTAGTATTTTCTGAAGAATAGTGAGGCTTGGGGTTTTTGTGGAGCCAAAAGAAATGTGTTGTTCAAAGCTTATGAATGGTAACTATCTGTAATTCTCACATGGCTGATTTATATTTCCTCTTTGCATCAACAGTGTTGTGGGAAAAATGTCTGGTTTTTTAGATGTCTGATTTATCTATTATATGGCTGATATTTAATGAGGGAGTTTGTTTATACACTTAGGTTTGTATTGTGCTTTCATATGGCTATCCTGGGCAGCGTGTACTGTACTATATGAAAGAAAGTAGTAGTGCATTTCTGTATGTTTTAACCAAACATTCTTATTTTCAGTTTATAACCCTACAAACTAGAATAAAATTACTGTTTTAATCATGATTTTATGTGAGAGAAAAGATGTGGGGTTCCAATTTGGTAAATGTCAGTTCCTGAAGAAATAAATATTCTAAATAGCATCCATAGGATAATTTTTTTTATGGATCGGTTTAATTTTTTTATCCAGGTAAAATGTGATTTACACAGGAATTGAATATAATATTTATATTACGTATAATAATAATGAGAAATTGAACTAATAATCCATAAATCCTAGTGTAATTCCTCAGCCACAAGACCATTCACCAGTATAATTTAATTGCTAGTTTGGGAAAACTAATATTTTCCCTGCTTTACCATAACTTGTGTCCTAAAAGCAACGTACAGGATGTTGAATGGGGTCTTCTTCTCTGCCCTCTGCTTCCTATAACTACTCTCAATATCTTTCTTATGTTTTTACATATAATTCTACACTCTTGGTGCAGTATAATTATACACATGACTATTTGTATTAGTGGTTGTAGAACAGGAAGATTATATGAAGGCCTCAAAACTATTATTTAGGGAGTCATAAGAACTGGAGAGAGAATAGCAAATAATTGACAGATATATAAATCAGATTCTTGTTCTTAATGATAATCATGCTGCTGCTTTTAACTGACTGATCTCATAACACAAATAATAGGCTACTATAATGATTAGTGTTGTGAAAATTGATACAATCAGATTTCTGGAAATAAGCATGTTGTAATATATATGTATTATGTATGGAGAGAGCTTCTGCATACTGCGCTTACCCGAACCGCCAAAAAGCATTAGAGTGACAGACAGTTGTTTTCTGATGGTAAGAAGCTTGTGCAAGTGAGGGTAAGGAAAATAACCTTGATTCAAACGTTCTTCAAGATTAATATCTTCTGAAAAAAGCCCTTTGATTTTCACGCTTTCATTCAGGAGAGAGAAAATTGCCAACATCTCTAGTGTGATTCAGACAGATATTTCGCAAAATACACTTGGTCCTAAGTATTGGCTTTTATTTTAATTTTCACCAAATTTATTTCACTATACTTCCTCTTATAAACCCTTCATCACAGGCACCTTATTTCTATTTATTTCATGAAAAACAATATTGTTACATGACCCTGAGTGTTCTAACACAGACCAAATAGATGTACTTGATACGAAAAATGTATGTCAAATGTATTTTTACTACTGAACAAAGTGATGAGTTCACATAATAGCTTATGTAGATTTGCAGTAACCTTGACTTCAGATGTTCACTGATAATTGTGACCTATTACAAGCCAGATGGTCTCATTTTAGAAGACAATGCATGTATTTTAGAAACTGAGTGTGTGTTGGCTTCTTGGTCGTTAGGAAATTTTATATGACACCTAGAGAAAAAAATGCCAACATATATGTGTTCTGCACACTGGTGAATAGACTTGCATGGTTATCTCTACTGTTGACATAATTTTGAAATTTGGAAAAATAATGCTATCACCTGTTTGTAAAAGCTTATAACTGAGGAAACAATCCCCAGTCTTACTCTTTGCTAGCAAAGAATCAGATGGGTGGTTTTGAACACTGAGGCAGAAAAAATTTATGAATTATGTGAGATTTATAAAATACATTTTTTATTGGAGAAGATGGTTTGAAATAGATGCTTAATTGCCAGAGAGTTTGGGGTGAGATTTTTATTGAAGCTCCCAANAATAAATAAATAAATAAATGTGCTAATTTTCAACACCTGTTAGGTGTTCTGAAATGTAATGGACTTTTTGGAACTTAACAAGTTAAACTGCTTTACAGTACTATGAGATTACCATCCCAGAGTCAAAGATATTTGGTTTCTGTAAGTTCTTTATATTCTGTGTACAGTGGAAACAGCTTTGTTTATTTGTTGGGCATAGAGTGTGAAATTGAAGGAAATCACAGAGAATTAGTACTGTGAGAGCTTCAAAGTCTCGTCTGGAGTTTCACTGACAGGGGTTTACCCAAACACAAGGGGTCTGTTAATGAAACAAGCCATCCTCAGCCACAGATATCATAGATAAACTATTTAAATATGCAAATATTTCTGGTGCTGTGCTTGATTAGTAGTCTAAGTAACTCAATAAACCTCTGAAAATTTTTGAAACATATGCAATACTCTGTAGTTTTTTTCTTATAGTACAAACTTGCCCTTGAATTAATGAGATGGGGAGATAAAGTTGCTGTATTAGGCAAGAAACTTCGCAGGTAAAACTGCTTTAGGATGCCACTTCTGCCATTTTTAAGAGTTATAGGCACATGTTCATGTGAACTGTCAGTAATAAAGTCAGTCCACGGTGTAATGCTCATGTTGAAGCTATATATCATTAGAATAGAGCCACATACACCAAAGAATTAATGAAACCTTCTCTGTATTTTTCTCTACCGTGTGCAACTATCTGATAAGGTAATGTCCGATGATAAATGGAGTTTACAGTGAACTGCTAGATTCAATCTTTGACTGTGAATCTTCAAAGCTAGCTTCTTTCAACAAAGAAGCTCAAATCACTGCAGTGTTAACCAACTGTTGCTTGAATAAAATTCATCCTGACGAGGATAGTATCTCAAGCAAAATCTTCCTTAAATGGGGTCACAAAGAGTTCGTGATGAAAAAGTTGAATGGAAAAATTTTTCCTACAGTTGTAGAAATTTTTTGTTCAAATATATGTTATAAATATTTTTTTTTACATCTGAAAATGTGTGATTTTATATAGAGTTTGATATTACCAAAATACATTTATTTTTATCATATCTTTTCTGAAGAAATGTTGTGACCTCCTTTGAGAATTCTTTTCATTCTCAGCCCTCTTGAGCACTTAACCCTATTTGCTCTTTCATGAATATATTTGTTTGATAATGATATAAATGAAAATTAAAACCGTCATGATTGATTCATTATGGCCTTAAGCTCTTACTAAGAAGATTCCTGTATATTTTAATGTAGGATTTATAAAGCAGACATCTGTTAAGCATGCTTCTCATTTCCTTTTCACATATAAATTCTGATCTAGGGTTTGAATCGTGTCAGTTTTTCCTCACCAAAATCTACTGCTGAATCAATAGGATTCCTTGCTGATAAAGAAGTGATAACTACAGATTTTGTCTGTAAATAGGTAGAGCTACTGCAATAATTGAGCTGATATGACAGCTGAAACAGACATAGAAGTGTTGTTTTAGATTTGCCTCAGTGACAGCGTCATTAATCATAGAGCAAAACCTATAGGAAGAGATGGGTCATTCAAAATATATTTTGTAAAGTGTGAAAAAAGTACACATTGGCATATTTTGGGGACAAAGCATAGAATTTATTTTTCAGTTGTATATTCCTTGTGAATTGGGATTAAAATAACAGAATAAGTAAATTTAATTAAGAAAAATAAGCTTAATTTTGAATTTTTTAAGTGTGAGCTTTAAATTAAAATAGAATTTTCAGTGTTTCAGTAAACAATTTTGCTACTGAGAAGATGTCAAAGACAGAAACCAGGATCAGATTACTTGTCCTGTTGAGAAATCAATGGATGAATGGGCTGAAATACTTGTGTTCTTTTCTGGTAATCAGAGATCAAAAATAGCAATAATTAAATGTTCAGGTTGAAAAGAAATTAAGAGAAGTATAGAAAGGTTTAAAATACTGAGCTGTCTCAGAGAGAAGTGGGAGGTGTAAGTTTAGAAACTAATGAACAATTAAAAGAAAGTAGAGGGGAACACAGTGTCCAGGTTTTCTCATGCTAACAAATTTGAAAGAGGATCCTCAAAATGGTCAAGTACAATACTGTTTTTAAAAGAGTATGTTAATAAAACATGGAACTGAGTGCTGGAAGGCTGGCAAGTTAGCACAGACTGAGCACTGATTAGGTATTTTCATGGATTCGGACAAAACTCAAAATTTCTGTAGACTGCTGCTTTTTTGCAGGAGGGGAAGGAGTTAAGCAAAAAGCGATCTGAGGCCTTAAGTCATGAGATAACAACTAAGAGCTTTCATTGTCAGCTACTATATTCATCTTCTCTCAAAGTGTTTCTTCCTGGGCAGTGTCAGAAACATAGTGGTGAAATAAATGAATTATTAATGCCCAATAGTGCAGAAAACCTGGTGATCCACCTTAATAAAAAATGAGAAGGGTTAGTTTTGACAGCCTCAGTGTAGACATTCATCTATATGTACTGACTCAGGGAAGGTGCAGGGGGGCAAATAAACAGGCAAATGGGAGGAGTTGTCTGTCTGTGAAGGGAGGGCAGAGACCTGCACGAGGTCATAGGACTCTCTCCACACAGCTGCACTAAGAGACCTTAGATTTAGATAAGAAGTTAATCCAGTAATTTCCTATCAATTACCTGCATTTACAGATGGAAGGGAATTTTTTGAATTGTTTTTTTTCCTCTGGATCTCTAGTTCTTGCTGGTGCTTTCTTGCTAGTGTTGCCATAAATGATTTATTGAGAATGCTGATAATAACTAATTGCTTTGTGAAAGCCAGCAACAGATTTGTTTGTATATGCTTTAATCCACAAAAGTTATGTTAGAAATGTAAGCCTGGAAGATGCTGAGTACCTCTCACTCCTGTTGTGTCTTCTGCACCTTTCCATTTTGAAATTTTATTTGTACACAAATAAGACAATATTTCAAAAATTGATTTATACAAACAAAACATCCACAATCTAAAGACCTTATTAAATATATGTGAAATCTTTACTGGATTGTATTTATTGTATTTTGTCCCATTTTATATATAAACACAGAGAGGTCTGAAGAAAAAAAAGTGCAAAAGAGAACAAAAACAAATGAACAAAAGAACACCTCTAGAAACAAAGAACTTTCTCTTGAGAGTTAGCTTGCAACACTTTCTGCTTTCATTGAGGCTGGCCAAATGAAAGAGTAACTTAATTTGTTAGTCTTTCAAGTCTGTTGCAAATAACATTTCTCTGAGTGCGGTGGTTCCACTTGTCTAACAAAGAAATACATGATATGTAGACTCTCACCTAAGGAGAGCTGTATCTTTCTGTCAGCTGGGGTTATGTAGGAGAACTTGGGAAGTTTGCAGCTGCAAGAGGCAAAGTGTCCAAGCAACACTGTCAGAAAAAGGTTAATAAGCTGCCATCAATAGTCTGTTAATATTTAATATCTGTAATTAGATGAGAATATGTGTCTTTTTTTTTAACACATATTGTTTTTTTAAGATAGTGATGCAGGGCTTGAAGTGAAATACGTTAAGGGTACACTCAGATATGTAGAAAATGATACAGCATAATTGTTTAAAGGAGGAAAATGCATCTCCACCTAAACATACAGAGAGTGAAAGCTATAAATTTATTTTGAATTCCATTTCAGTGGCAAGTAGTGATCCAATATTGATCTAAATTCAGTTTTGACAAGATATATAAAACTGAAGTCCACTGATATTCCTAAAATCACTTGTTGAAAGTACTTTCTTTAGTAAGTCTGTTGATTTCTGCCACATTAAAAAAAGAAAAACAGCAAACCAACTATTGAAAATAGGAAACTTTTACTTTGGGAATGCAAAATCTTTAGACATTTTAAAACACATTAAGTTATTTGCTATACAGTCTTGTAGATGTAGAAAACACTTTATTTCATCCTATTATGTTAAAGAAAAATGCCACCTGATCAATATGATATTTATATAGTCAGATGGCATCTCTTTTTTGTTACATCCTGAGTAAGAGTAAAAATATATTTACAGAATATTCCAGTTATAAAATGGTTTAAATTAAGCCATCTCCTTCTAATGATGGCATTCAATTACATTAAATAGTTATTTTTAATGATACATGAAGGAATTCTTACCATGTTCGAACTCTGACACTAAAGGGTTTTTTTGAGTTATGTAGCATATTCTTACATGAATAGTAATCTTGCATAAAATACGTTAATGTTCACAGTTTAGCTGTTGCATCTATTTTAGGTATTTTGAAATATCATGAAGCTTTAAAAAATGTTTTGCTGCAGCATATAAAAGTCACTTAAAAGAGAAATGGCAAACTTGTCATCAAGACTTGACCCCGTTTTATTATTAGTTATGGTAATGTGTACGTCAAAACATTTGAAGTGTTACTGGGTTAGCCTGTTGTGAGTAATTTCTGAAAACTGGTTTTAATCATTGTTTTAAATGCACTTTAATAGCTGTACAACATATCTGTTTGTCTTTTGGCACTGTCTCTGCATCATGAAACAGTTTCTGGTCTGTGAGATTAATTATAATTAAGTAAATCTGATGCTGAAAAATCCTCTGGTCTGTATGATAGTGCTACTGAAGTACTAAGTAGGCTTTTGTGATTTTTGTCAAATTGCTTGATGTGATTTCCAAATCAATTTAAGCAATAATTTAATTAATCACCTTGCTAATAGTTAAAGGGCTGAAATATCATAACAGTGTGTATGGATTTAGATTGCCTTCTCCTGAAGCATTATTCTATTTCAGTTCATTATTTTCTTTAAAAATGC
>VZTZ01020144.1:7358-21212 GCA_013400955.1 Drymodes brunneopygia | reverse complement strand
CGATTTTTGCAGGGAGGGGGGTTACTTCCCCCCTTCTGTGGGCCCCTCTGGCCCCCCTGCCCAACCTGCCAACCTCCTGGGGATCTCCTTTCATTGAGATATTGACATCCCCTGTGTATTCACCTCTCTTCTGTGCTTTTGTGTGCTGGGTCCTAGAGCCCCTGTCGCAGTTCAGGACTGCCGCCTTCGCTCCTGTAATATGCTGGCAAGGGGGCTAGGCGAGGATATTCCTCAGTCCAAAACTGCAAATTTCGGGGTCTCTTTCGTCCCTTCGTGATCGCCAATGACTGATGCCTTTTTCCTGGTCTTAGGAAATAAAAGCTCAGACACGGTTAGAGCGTTGGGGGTCTTTTGCCTCGGTATTTTAATAGGACATTGCGACGTGTCACCTGGGTGAAGCAATGCATCAAATGGGATCCTATTAAAATACTGAGGTAAAAGACCCCCAACCCTCTAACTGTGTCTGAGCTTTTATTTCCTAAGATCAGGAAAAAGGTATCAACACTGTACTTGATGATGGTAATATATAACACCAGTTAGTGTTAAAGTAATTAGTGGCAGTGTGTTGTCTTTGTTAATAGTGTAGAAGATCTTTACTGCATTATGAAAAGCTTTCAGTATAATTGTTCATGCTTTTTGAGATTAAAAAAAATTACAAGCTTGTAGTATTCATGGTTTAGCTCTTTCATGCCTTAGAGGTAACTCGTGAAACAAAAGTCAACAAATGGTTTACAAAGACTACAATAAGAAATAGATTTTATTCTTTTTCTTTTTCAGGTCTGGGCCACTCTCTTTATTATAATCTGACAACTGATTCAATCCTTAAATAAAACACAGCCAGCTGGTTGGATTTCTTTTGTGACCTTAAAAGAACATCATTACAATGATACAACATTTGTGAGCTGCTAAAGTCCAAATGGTCAATTAAAATACTGCTTGAAACAGCAAAAATGCTGTCCTCTTTTATACAACTTTGATATATCTGAATTTGATTGTTAGCTTTTGAGTTTTCACATAAATGTGTTTTCAAGAAAAGAAGTTGTTTTGACAATGCAAACTCCAGATGTGTTTCCGTCATCTGTGTCTCTTGCCACTCCTTAAAAAAAGGTATGCAGAGGTTCTAAAATGGAAAATGCATTTTTAAACACAATCTTAGTTTATGAAAGTGTAAGCATTGTTTTTTTCTGTGTTCTCTCACCCCCGCTATTTCTGTATAATGAAAATTGCACAATTGTGATGAAACAATTACTTTTCTTCATCATTCTCTTAAGAGTTAGTAGTAGCTCTTCTTTTCTAGTTACCAGGCTGGTTTTTTCTTAATCTCACTTTTAGTTATATCATTCAAAATACTTATGAACCTGCTTTGGTACAGGAGGCTTACTTCAGAACTTTTAACCATTTAGTTGATAAAGAATCAGGAAATAATTTAACTCTTTTCTGAGTAGAAAACGTCTTTCTTGGTTGTCTTTCCTGTCACCAATTGTGCACACTGACTGCCACTTCATTTCTCCCACTTAACAAAACACTAACTTTAATAGATTTTGGACTAGAATGCTGTTGGGCTTGCCTCAAAATGTGTTTTGAATTGAGTGTGAGGTACTTGAAGTCTTTCAAAAAAGTCTTCCTTGAATATATTAAGAACATATAGATTATGTGAATAGCAAATATATTTTAACTAATATGGGTTTTGGAATTCTTTTATAGATGGTTCTTTAAAGAAAAAAATATTTTAGAACAGTTTTATAAGTAATTTCTTAGATGTCCAAGTTCTTTGTGAAGGCATGGTAGAGCTCAATCTATTGATTTGCAATAACTAAAGGTGTGGATTTTAATTAGAGCCTTTTATTTACTAATTTTAAAGAACTGTTTTATTCCTAAAGATATTTTCTTCCAACCAAAATCTCTCAATAGAGTTCAAAGTAACTTCACAGCATGACTGTGACAGAGCTAACTAGCCTGAAGGCTAGAGACCCACATGAGTGGGAGGGAAATTGAAGTCATCCCCTTAATCTTCATGGCAAGAGTTAAACTGCCACCTTGCTGCATATTATTTAAACTTTTTGTAGACAAATCCAAAGGAAAATATGCTGTCTCAGCTGCAACTGCTTAACATGTGTTAGTGTTTGATCATTTTTTTAGTCATAGAACTTTTAACAAATGCAGAGTTTAATAACTACTTTGAGGTCAAAAAGGTACAGAGGACATTCCCTATGGAAGCATCCTGAAGAGTGAGGAATATCTAAGTAGACCTTTTGACACTCCTCTTGCAAACTTCCTGCTGCTGTACTACTCCTGTGCCATCCCTGCAGGAAAGCTGCTGTACTCATAGGGAGGCTGTCCTTCTTTGGTAGGGAAGTGAGCTGGTTTTATTTCCAATCTTTGGTTTTTTACTTCAGAGGAAGAAACAGAGGCAGACATGGAGCTGAAGATCATTCCTCTAAACTGGTGTTTATTTTAATTGACTTGTTGCATTCCTCACTGAATTTGCTTCCCTTATGTGTATACTTTCCTTTTGCGTTAGTAGACTTCTTTATTCATTCCACCATCCACTTTCACTGTCATTGCAGAAGTTTTATGTGTCTTTTTTTTGAAAATGGCTGTTCAGCAGCCTTTGAGCTTGTCATCACAGATTTAAAAGGAAAAATTTACTGGCTTGTTTTCTCTTTACTCTTTGGCATTGTCCATGTGCAGCTGGTTTCTGCAGATGTTTTCTGAACAGAGCTACTGACTTCTAAAACCTTGCAAATGTCAACAGTGTTATGAGTTTCTACTCTGCTTAGAGCTGCAGGACACAAGATATTTATGTCCTTTGCAAGATTTGGCTGCACTCCTTGCCTTAAATATGACCTTCACCTAATTGTAAAGATACGTCTTCTTATAGCAGTAGAGTAAGTAAACGTGTGTCTGTTATTGATGCTGGAATGGCCTTTCTAATGTAAAACCATGGCTACAAATAAGCTGTGTGTTCCATTCACAGACTAAACATGCTTTTCTAATCACCTTTGTATAATTTTATACTGCATTGGTTTGCAGCTGAACTTCTCATTAACTCTTTCTTTTTAGGTTAATTCTTCTTTGCCCTCTGAATACTTGTGTATTGTCTATTTCCTTCCTCAGCTTTCTCTGTTTAATTCCTTTCAAGAACACTTCTACACATTAATGTCTTTCATGTGTCCTTTCTTCTTCTGACTCTGAAGGTTCTCACCTTCTGTATAGCATTTTTTGCACACCACATCTGCCAAATGCTTTACCTTTTGAGCTTTTGAAGGAAAGTATGTTAGAAAAACAGAAATGCTCCTGACAAATACTCTTTATTCTGTTACACACACTCATTTGTTAGTGGCTGATTAGGGTATAGGGAACAAAGGTCATATATTCAGTAGCTGGTATCTATGTAGGGAACCTTGTGCATATTTCCAACCATTGTAAAACAAACAGTAACAAGCAGAGTTTGGTCCTTGGCTGTGAAGAACTTTACTGGCTAGAGTATGCATCCTAAGTGGGGGTTCTATCTCAAAATACTGAATGGTGTAAAATCCCTGAAAGTTAGAGCATTTGTTTTTCATTACTTGGGTTTTGTTTCAAAATAATGAGACTCTTGCTAGTGATGACTAGGCCATATCTCCTAGCTTTAGAACAGAACTGTTTTACCACTGGTAGTCAGTTTAAAAAGGAAGCTGTAGTGGGAAGCCAACCTAAAGCCTGTTGCTTCCCTTACCTTTCAGAGATTCTTACCTGTGGGGGACAGTGTTTGACTTAAACTTTATAGGAAAGAAAAGGAATTTCAAATGGTGACTTGAGAGTGCTTAAGAAAAGAGCAAAGATGCCGCTGATGAAAGTGGACAGTTCTGGTAGCTTCGGTCTTTGATCCCAAATGTAGAGAAGCCAGTGCTACTTCAGACTCATTGCTCTAATGAATTAACAAGAGAGAGAGAGAATGACATTGGATTTGTTATTAATTATGTTTGTGTTTTGTCTTGTACCCTTATAGTACAGCACACACCTTTTAAAAATTCTTATTAATAAATCTCCAGTGTTATTTTTATTGGTTAAATACTTTCTTACATAAAAATACATAGTTTTCATAGAAGAGAAAACATTAAGCAAGGAGAAGGAAGACACAAGTCTGCTTTATATTCCTTTATTTTGGGAAACTGGCCCAAAGTGAGATGCTGCAAGGGTACTGTATCTCAATAGCAACAATTTTATTAAAGAGATTGTTATGTTCCCAGTGAGTGGAGAACTCTGCTAAGAACAACTGTGTTAGATTTCTTGAGCTATTCCATACGGGATTTGCCTGATTTGGACTTTGTCATTTGTAAAAATAGTATTTTAAATTGCTTTCTTTTCTTCTAGAAACATAGATTTTAAGAGGGTGCTTACAACTAGTCTAGGATTTGATATGACAGATATTTATATTTAATGCAGAGCAAAACACAAAATACACTTAACCTTTATTCAGTTGCATTCTACTTTCTTTCAATTGAAGTGAATTATATTAATAACTTGGTATTGTTAAAATGTCAAGAGTATTTTCTTTCTCTTTGCATTCTAATTTCTTTGCTCAGGGTATTGGGTTTTGCTTATCGCTCCTGACATGGAAAAGAAGAAATGTAATCTTATGTGAAATGTTCAAGACTTCTCCTGAATAGGTAAGTTATTTCTTTTAGATTAGCTCAAGTAATAGTTACAGAGCTGACATGCGGAATGTGGAAGGAAACAGAAACCAGACAATGAACTGAAACGCTTCCTCATTTAAAGATACAGCATCCCTGGGACTGATAGAGCGATGAGCACAACATGTCAGGCATTGCTATATGTGGCACTTCTTTTTGTTTTCACCAAGCTGATTTCGAGCATGTAGCTTTTATTTTACTGTGTCATTATCAAAATAATTTACATTCACCTTGCAGAGTTGGAGTATACCTGTATGGGGATGAAATTGGAGAAGATCAGGAAGAAAAAATGTACCACAAGGAGTTTTGAATTTCACTCCATCTCTGCAGCTGATGAAAAATATTCACTGTAAAGTATCTGGTTAATCAGATAGACCTTAAATGGTTCTCCCCTCTCACCACTTCAGAAACAGGTCATTCTGCCTCTTAAGGGATAGCTACATTGTGGAAAATAAGTTAATCCGCTGTCAGTCTAGAAAAGTTGAGGACTGTGTGGGTTTCGTGGTTGAGAACTTTCCAACCAGACTTACAAAGTGAGCAGAAATGGGAAGTTAAAACTTTGAATAATGGTATTGTTCATAACCAGAAATATGTGAGATGTCCCTTCTAATGATTTTACTCCAACAAGCCAAAAAAAAATCAAACTGCTGTCCTCACCAGAAACTGTTTCAAAGATGGAGGTAAGGTTTCACTTTAAACTATTGTCTTTCCTTCCAGCTTCATAGAAAGTAGTACTGCTTTATATTTCATCAGCAAGGACAATCTAGCTACAATGCTGGCAAAATTTTCCTTCCAGTAGAGCAGTTTTAAGCCAGAATGTGTATATTTTAACCTTCTCATTTTCAAATTAATTAAAACTTTCCAACAGCTGCTATTGATTCATTTATAAAACTATTGGGGAAAGAGCAAGGTCCAGGGTAACCTTATTTCTGAGCATTTTTGTTTAAAGTAAACATTTGGCGCAGTAGTATTAGTACTTGCATTGTTTTCCAGATGGAGTATGCTGTTTAAGTATTTATTAGCTATTATTTTAAATTTATGAAATTAAAGCACAATGTACTACAGCTGGGTCATGGCAATCCCAGACGCACCCAGGTTGGAGGAAGAAGGGATTGAGAGCAGCCCTGTGGGGAAAACTCATGATGGTTGATGGAAAACTCAACATGACCCAGCCAGGAGCACGCACAGCCCAGGAAGCCAAATGTGTCCTGGGCTGCACCCAGAGCAGCGTGGGCAGCAGGGGAGGGAGGGGATTCTGCCCCTCTGCTCTGCTCTGGTGAGACCACACCTGTAACATTGCATCCAACTCTGGGGTCCCAGCACAGGAAGGACATAGACCTGGTGGAACAAGTCCAGAGGAGTCCACAAAGTTGCTCAGGGGACTGGAGGACATTTCCTACACAGCCAGGCTAGGAAAGTTGGGGCTGTTTGGCCTTGAGAAGAGAAGGTTGTGTGGAGACCTCACAGCAACCTCCCAGTATCAGAAAGGGGCCTACAGGGAAGCTGGAGAAGGACTCTTCATAAGGATCTGTAGTGACAGGACGAGGAGTAATGGGTATGAATTGAAAGGGGCTCATATTAGGAAGAAATTCTTTACTGTGAGGGTGATGAAACACTAGAACAGGTTGCCCAGGGAGGTTGTGGGTGTCCCAGCCCTGGCAGTGTTCAAGGCCAGGTTGGATAAGGCTTTAAAATCAACCTGGTCTTGTGGGAGATATCCCTGTCCTTCACAATAGGGGTTGGGACTATATGATCTTTATGGTCCCTTCCAACCCTTAACATTCCATAATTTTGGCAATGAAAGGAATGTAAAAGTATATCTTAGTTTTAGTGTCTAGATCTGACAGTGATGACAGAAATTTTCATGAGCTGTCTTATCTATAAGAAGTCTGCATATACTTTAACACTACTCGTGTGATTTCTTTTGTGACTTTAAATTCTGAAGAAATATCATAGCCCTGTCTAATGTCAATCAGAGCTCTTTTTTCATTTTTATGACCTTATAACTTCAAAATTAAAACTGTAAATGGGAATACCATTGAGAGTTGGGGAAAGTACCACACAAATCTCATGCTGACCCACCCACCCAACAAAACAAGCAAACAAACAAACAAAGGAAACAAAAAGATGTCTTTTATTTTAAAATCACTGTCATGTATTGTTCCATGCCAGACAAGAAGGTTAGAATAAAATCTGTGTTTGCATATTGCAGAATCTGGGTTAAGTTCTGAGGGTAATTTCATTTGTGAACTTCCAGGCATGCTTCCTATTTCTTTAAAAGAAATTCTAAAATATGAAATCAATTTACTCTGTAGACGATTCATCCTGGGTGTCTGATATTTGCAAATTTTACTGGATTCCTGTGGGATGGAGAACATATTACAGTGAGTCACTGTTTTAAAATATTATCCGTTGTCAATGAGAAATTTTTTTAAAGTGTACTCACAATTTATCTCCCGTACCCAGCCCATGGAAAGAAATGAACTGAATATGTTTTGGAGACCTTTGTTCTTAGTGTGACTGGAGAGAAAATGGAGATGCATTTTACCAGTTCTTAAACCATATTCCAGAGAGCAATTACTTGTCCTTGAATGCATCTGGAAGAGAAAGCATGGAAACAGCTACTGATTCCATCATCGTGTCATGTAATACTAAAGCTACCTATAGTACCGAACCCTTAGCTGTGAGCCAGTTTGAATGACAAATCAGTTCTGTGCTTTGTGTTTCCCCAAGAGCCTCCCAAATGAATGGGCCAAGATGTTTTTAAGGACATATTTATACTGTGTTTAAGTCCTCTTTATAATGGCATAATTTGAAGTTAAGGATTGTTAATGAGTTAGGTTTTTTCCTAAGATCAAGTGCTTGTATTAATATTAACACAGAAAAATCTTGCATTCTTTTTTCCTCCCAAAAATAAGCATCATTTTTTGAGCTTAGAAATAAAAAGAAAACAAAAAAAAGGTATATTCCTAAACTGGTTTATAAATAAAAACAAGCTTCCATCTATTATCTACTTTTAAGAATTATCCTTTTTTTCCATCATATTTATTATTCTTTTAATGTCTTAGAAAGAAATAATTTGCTTGTGGGATAGAACTGTTGGAGGAAAATTCCTACTTAACTTGCCATAAAACGTCTTAGTGAGTATTTAAGCAGTCCAAAAAAGCACAATTTTGCTTTGTAAAAATGTATGTGTTTTGTAGAAATCAGTTTTGGCATGAACAGCTGTCTAGACATTTCACATATTAAATAGTAAAGAACTGAAGCCCTGGATTTATTTAATACAACTGCTTGAGTGGAAAGTCTTGTGTTTTATATATGGGGCCAAGAGCCATAAAACCCTTTTTGATGCTGAGTGACCTTAATAATTCTTTGCACTTACATAGCACTTGGCAAACATTATTAATTTAAACTTCACAGAGTCCCTGTGAGGTACAAAGGTGTAATTATCTGACTTTTTCAAGTGTGAGAATTGAGGCTCACAGAGGTTATGTTCTGCAATAAAACAAGTTCAGGAAGAGGGTGGAAACCCAGGTCACTTGGCACTTACTTCTCTTCCTAATCTGCTGGAGTACTGCTTAAAGCCTCTGCTCCTTTGCCTAGCACACAGGGTTAATGCTGCTTTCCAGGCTGTCGATGCTCATGCTGAACCCTGTGCCAGGGAGATAAGGAAGATACACATCTGTGGCATCCGTCTATCGTGGAAGGTACCACTGACCTGCTTTGAATTCCTAGGAAATTCCCTGTAGGCAAGGATGGGCAATTCTAACCTAGAAGAAGGCAATGAAATGATGTCTTATTTTAAGAGATATTGAAAATCCAAGAGAGGTTGCCACAAATACACTTGAAGTGGATGCAGAGCAGGGCAGTAGATTGATTGCATAAGAAGGACATGAGGCGCCTTGGTTACTCACTGCATGAGTCTGAAGCAGGCACTTGTCCTTTTTGAGCTTTAGATTTCTATTTACATGTTCTTAATTTGCTTTTTAGGCCATTCTGTGCTGCCAAAACATGAGCTTAGGAAACATTGGATTTTAGTGTGGTGTTTTGTGGCTTTCAGATTAAGCTGACTGAATTTCTAGTGTAGAAGCTTTTTCCTAAGACTTTCACTTGTTTGCTTGCTGCTCCTAAGAGGGGCCAAATTGCTGAAATCAGAAAGCCAGATGACATGATATGACTGTGTAACCAATTTTTATTGCCAGCATTTACATCTGGTGGAGATGCCTGTGGGTGGCCAGTTTTCAGGAGGGGCAACATATAAATCCAGCTCATTCACTGTGAAATTTTCCATTCCTGAGCTTCATTTGAAGGCACTGTGGAGCAGGAAGAAAGAAGAAATTTTAGTTTACCTTTCTGACAGGTTCTGAGTGCCAGCTATGGAGCAGGTGCAATGGTACTTCTATATTATCATGATCTTCACCAACCTGCCAAAGTGCCCTCAGTGCACCCTTCTAAAGTTATGTGACTTTTCCTCACAGTGAATATGAGCTGCCCCTGGATCATGGTGTTTCCCCTACTCAAACAACATTTTGCTTTCTGTGGATAAATTTTACAATAACAAAATATACCACCCCTTTGCAGGATTCAATAGAGCACTTCTGTTTCTTCCTGTGATTTTTGTTTTTCACCTTATGTTTTGGTTTTTTTCTGTTTTTATTGTTTGGGGCATTAATTTTGTTTTCCCCCAGTTGACAGTATTTCCTTTTGTAAAAGTGGTTTTATTTGCTCAGTATCCCAACACTTCTTATATGTCACCTAATCATAATAATTTTGATGTAGTGAATTATTTTTTATACAAGTGTGCCTTCCTTTGCATTTTTCGGAGCCTTCTGTTCTTTTAGTTTTCCAGTAAATTATTATTTTCTCTTCATTACTTTACATGCTGTAATTGCTTTGTTATCTATAAAATAAAGGTAGGCTTAGTTTACTCCTTTCATCAGTGCCAGAACCTCAGTGAATGAACTGCAGTTCTTCTCATTACCATAGCTTTGTTCTGCTTTGTTCTAGTGATAATTGCCCTTGTCATCCTCTTGTAACATTTGCTGTGAAACCTTGTGTTTAAAAACAGAGAGAAAGTAATAGGTAGTGTTGGAGAGAGATTAATTAGGCAGAATACTTTGCAAAATGAGTTGATAAAGAAATATTTGTATTTCACATCATTAAATAACCGAGTCAGAATTGATTATGTAAACAGCAGCACTCATGGAGGAAAGGCTAAGCTGCTTTACTGCAGCAGATACAGTAAGTATATGGCTGAGTTTGCATGGTTTATTCATGGTGAAGACAAATTAAAATTTTCAAGTGTTTTTCTGTCTTTTAACTTTTTTTTTCTCTTTCTGGTGTCTTTTGCCTTTCTTCCTTACAGCCTACTCTCCTGTTTTTACACTTAAGAGTTGTTTTTGTAAGATGATTATGGTGCTTTTTAAACCATGACTTTATGAGTCCCTTTCCCAAAGGGAGTGAAAGAAATGTGTTTTGCTCACAGTGACCAAATTAATAAACAAGTTTGAAGTTAAGGTCTGTTTTGTGCTGCTGGGGGGCTCGCTAACACTGTCAAAAACAGTTTCTGGGATCTTGCAGCCACATAATTTTGGTGAAGCCAGCTAACATTTGAAATGGAATCCCTTTTTTCTGAGAAATATGTGTGAAGTGACCAACTGAAAATATTAAAACAATAAAAATGTAAATAAGAAAGTAATTCAGCTTCATGGATATGTACACATTGTTTCCCTAGTTCTGGAATGTTTAGTCAAGCTGCAGTTTTTTATAATATTCTTCAGTAAACATAGACTTCATTGCTCCTCATTCAGCATTATTTGTGTCCTGGGAGTCTTCCAAAGGAAACTCAAGATTTGGCAAGGCCTGGAAGCTTTTACAGAAGACTGCTTATTGTAGGGGAATTTGAAAGATAAACTTGTCATCAAGGAAACTAAGGTTACCAGGTGAAAATGAAAGATAATGTTACTGTATAACAGGACCAGTGATGGAGGTGTTCCAAAACAGTGGAACCAGTCTGGGAAAATGCCTGAGACAGAAGCCAGAGCGATACCTCCAAGGGCAGCCGGGTGTGTGTTGCTCTGGTTCTGTGTCTCTAATAACACTGTGATGGAGTTACCCTGTGTCTGAGATGTTAACTCTGCACTTTAACACGTGGGTGTATCTTCTCCTCAGCAATGTTGAATAAAAAACAGATGAGTGCATTTTTTAGGGGACCTGGTTGCTGAAATCCAGTTCTCACTTCAGCACTTTTAAGTATAGTGAATGTGATACAGGTCCTCATTGTGAGCACACCAAATGTAAAGGTGATGTGTTCTTGGAAGACAACACAACACTTTTTCAGAAGATTCATAACAGGCTCTTGATAGAGCAGATAGAGAAGATAGACTCTTCTTGAGTCTGAAGACGTAAAAATTCTAGAGACCACAGATGTAATCCTGTCTCCAGCAATATTTCCAAGCCTATATCCATTACAAAAGAGAGCAGCAGCTGCTGTCACCACATGGTGCTTGGTCAGTTCATATGGAGAGGCGTGGAAACTCACGGCATATTGTTTCATTTTGCTCCCTCCAATGAAAGGTATGCTCAAATGGAGAGAGATATTTAGTGATTGCATTCATCTGTGAACACTGGTAATTACATATTCATGATGTACCATCGAAATGCACAAAAAACAAGCTGAAAAGTCAACGCCATTTATTTTGGAGGCTGTTTATGTATGTATTATACAATGCAGGAGAGGAAGGAAAGCACTCTGTGCTGTGAAACAGCTGCCAACTGTACTCCAGTGCTCTGGAGCTGTGGTCCCTGGCTTGTGACCTAATTGCCATGAATAAAATGAATACATCCCAAAATCTTCATAATTTTAAAGGACCCCTTGGTTAGATACTCGAAGTCCCACAGAATTAAGTAAATTAGTATAAACAACTGCCTTTAAATGTTTAAGGAATGGGTAAATAAATTGCTATTGACTATTACAAAAGTACACATTTTTTGCCAAATACATATTAAAAATACTCTGAATTAAATCAGAACACTTGAGCATTGATAAAGAAAAAAGCAAAGATGGGGCAAAATATTGAATAAGTGAAATGGTTTCTCTGTGTATAGCTGTGATTTAAGTGCATCCAGTATGACTCCAAGTAACTTACATATCAGTTGAGGAAGGAAATATTTTCTTCAGCTGATTATGAAAGCAATTGATTTTTTTCCTCATAGGTTATATGCTCAGGTAATTGTCACAGCAATGAGAAGCTTCTAAAGCCTGTTAATTAGGAATAGACTGGATACAGCCCTATGCATCTGCCCATAATCTGTCAGAACCAGGCTAACAATATTCTCTCTGCAGATGGAGTTCAAGTCAAGTTAATGGTGTTTGTCTTTCTCTATATTTGTATTTGCTCAGTCTGCTTCAGTTCTTTGGCACTTGCTAAAGAGCTATTGAAAATGTTGACCCAATACTCATAGCAAAGTTTAATTTCTTTTCACCCCCCTGTGTTTAAGCATTACATCTCAATTCAGTGATGGTTTTCTTGTCAGAGAGGTAAGTGCTTTTCACGTAAGAATCATTATATCCAGTAGGAATTTCTCATGCAAATAAGCATTTGATGAACCATTACCAGAATGTGTTTGTGCAGAGAGACTACAGGATGTTTATGAGACCACAGATTTTACCCTCATATACTTTAGCTTTCCGTGTGTTTCCTCTTTTGCTCTTTTATTTTCATAAGATAATTTTTTTTCTGCATGAACATTTCCTTTTCACTACTTTGCATTTTGTTTAACAAGACAAAAAAAAAGGGCAAGTTTGTTTATATTTAAAGTGAAGAAAGGTTTATGATGTAGACAAATGATGCAGATGAACGATACAGAAGTGAAAAATGGTCTGTTCTCTCTGTTTTGATTCATAGCCTATGTGACTTACATAACTGTCTCCTATTAATGCTGGTCTCCAAGAAGAAACTCCTGCCAGTAAGAGTGTTTTTTAATATGAAATGCAGCATCTTCTTCAATTTTACTATAAAAAGAAATGAAAATATTTTTGGTCGCCTCTAGAAGCCCCATTTTTATTTAAGAAGGACAATCTAATTAACACAGAGAAGCAATTCAGCTTTTAAACTGAAATATATTCCTTCATGCTTATTCCTGTGCTTCTATGCAGAATTTCTCGATGTTTTCACTTTATAAGCTGAAGATGCTGCTAATGTACATCTATTGATAAAATGGGGGCATAACAAACAGTGGAACAGAGGAATTACTGTAATATTTAGGTGGTTGCTAGTGAGTGTGCTCTGTATTTTCTACAGTAGTATCCAAAAAATATTTCTGAAATCACTGGGGAAAAGTATAGCAAAGATTGTAGGTTATTTGCTAAAGCCAGCATCAATATCCAAGAAATTATCCATTAGGAAGTTATTGTGAGAGATATTTTCTGAACCAGGGCAATAGAAAGAACTACTCATAACAATTCCTTCACTTATAATTCAATGTTTCTAAGGAAAAAAAGGAATCTTTACTAGTAGTAAAGGGTAGTATTTCATTCATCTGAGTGAGACAGTAAAGTCAATAAAATTCTGGCTGCAGAATTGAGTAAAATAACTGAAATCTGTATTAACAATTACTAATAGTTTTAAATATCAAGAGACTTCAGTATCTGGAATTACTGAAGAATTTGGCAGGTCTCTTCTCATCTCTGCACATAAAATCTGCCAGACAGGAAGAATTGAAGAGATTTCCGAAGTGCTTGGAAAGGTTAAACAAAAGGCTATGTATGTGGTTTTATTCTGTTATGTCTACCTCAACGATTGATTCTCCTGTGAAATTATTTATCCCCTGAAGTCCTTTGGCCTTGTTGAACTTCAAGTAGTAAAATATTTTCTTCAATGGCTTCTCATGGTTGTGGTTTGAATATTAATATTATGTGTAAGTGAGGCTTGCTCTCCTAAGGAAAGGCTACATTCTTCAGCTGTTCCTCAGCTGGGTAATGATGCTATACTCCAAGGTCCTGTTGCTTCACAGTGATAGTAAAGGTGACATAAAATCACTGACAAAGGACTTGGCTGAGAGGCTTGGATGCTTTTGAGGAGAGTAATGATTCTGTAACTTCCATAATTTAGGCTTGGGATGATTTGAGTACTTTTGCTCTGACTCTTGGAATCACTTTCTTTTTACAGAGTTGTCT
>VZTZ01020143.1:0-18589 GCA_013400955.1 Drymodes brunneopygia | reverse complement strand
TTTTGCTTTTGCTTTTGCTTTTTCTTCCAGTGTTGTACTTTGCTGAGTTGAGTTTCCTGTACTGAAGATGTCTATTAACATTTCTGGAATCCTTCTAGGGGTGCCCCATATTCCTACCTTGACTTTGACTGAGTGAGAAATTGAAGCAGAATGGTGTGGTATGCTCAAAGAAAATACAACCCAAGCTATTGGAATGAGCCATATATACCAGAAAGGAAAAATGTAAATCAAAATATATGACTCCATTGTTACTGCCAATAGGTTTTGACATGGCAATTCTCTTAGTTTTGTGGGTTTTTACCCTACTTTTGTGCATTAGAGCTTTCCTTGTGATCTCAGGCATTCGCTCACCTTTAGTCACTGCTTGCTGCTTCTGGAGTGCCTTTGGTCATCAATATTAAATGAACTTTAGTACTGAATTACCATAGATGCATTTGTAAAAGTGTGCCAGTCCACCTTCAGCACTGGAAGTGAGGCACAGTGACCTGTGAGCTCTCTGGGCACATTCAGCACAGGCAGCAGACACCAGCACCCTGAGGGAAAAGCACGGAAGCAGAGGCTGGTGAGGATGGAGCCCACAGAGCTTTGAGGGTGAATAAAAATTAAGTGACAAAGAGCAGGAGAGGAAGAGAGTGCAGCATATAAAGGAAGAAATAGAAAATTTGCACCCTGTCTTCTTCTGAAGTTCATGAATTCCTGTGGATTCTGCAATCCTTCATAAAATGAGTAACATTATCAGATTTTGGATCCTAGCAGTGTGTATTGGTATTCTGCAAATGAGTAAATAAGCAGCCTCATTTTGCTACATGGTGAAGATGATCTTCTGAAAAGTGTACCATAAATTAAGTGGATTGATCACATTTTCCATCTGGGAAGTGCGAAGAGAAATAGCTTAATCTTGTGTTATTCATCCCTTTCACCCTTAAATGGGGTTATTGCAATTGCTTTTTAGCTAAAATTGCAACCAGAAGACTCTTCTATTCTTTGTGTAGTCTGTATATGCAAAAGGAATTTTTTGCCTTGATGTACTAGGTCTTCAGACAAACAAATCATGAGCAATGGAATCCAGGAAAATAATAGTTTTTAACTCTAAAAGCTGTAGTGGCATTTTGGTAGTATTTCAAAACATTTCACTTTTACTAAAAACAGCAATAGTTATAAATAGTTTTATTATACAACAATTTTTGCAATTACACTACACATTTGCATCAAACATATGGATGTATAACAAAAAATTAATTATTTGGTTCAGTGAGGTTGTCTTGAAAGGCCATAGAAGTGTGGCTGCTGTTTACCAACTGGTTGCATATGACTTCTTTACACATGCAAATAGTGCCTAAGTGACCTCCGCTGCAGAGAGCTGAGCTAGCCTAGCCTAGATCTGCCAAGATTTGCAGAGAAATAGCACAATACTACAAGAGGCATTAAGCCAACCTAATTCACCTCTATGCAGAATATATTTGTGTGAAAATCTTACTGCACCCCTATGTTAAACTAAAAAATTACTACTTTTTAGGGCAAGATTGGTTTGAATTAGTGATATCCACACAGGATGCAGAGGAGTGAATGAACAGCTGATGAAGCTGATTTTGAAAGAGTGAGCCAAGGTGAGCCACCATTCCTCGTTGAGCAGGAGGAGTAGAAAGGAAGGACGGGAAGGATTTGAGGTCAGACCTTGATGTTTTGATGGTTTGTAGTTAGGGTTTACTTTTTATTTGAGGCTCAACATGGATGTCTTGCTTGGACTGGGCTGTCCCTGCTGCCACACCTGAGGTAAGTGCAGCAGAACTGGAAGCTGGATGTGTTTATCATGTTGGATTGATGTGATTTTTTTATGCTGATACAGAAAAAGAAAGGTCACAGGGAACTAACAGTAATAATGTGCTTTAGCTAGTAGAGGTGTAAGGTAAATGCTGTGTGTGATTGAAACATTAGTGAGTTAAAAACAGTGCTGGATCTGCACAAAGGGAAGGTACCTCCAGTGTAGGCTCAATGAATGCATTTTTTTGATCAATCACCTTTTTGTGAAGGTCAACCTTACCTGACACGTATGACAAACCCACTTGCCTGTTAGCATTTCTTATCAGTTATTCCCCCAAGGAAAGATGAGTATTTGATATGTTGACTGTGTGCACTGTCTGCTTTCTGGTGAGATTCCAGCTGTAAAATAATATTTCCATGATTAAATATTAGCAACCCAGGGGGAATGCATTTATTAAACTGTTTGAAAGAAAAGCTGTAGTTCTGATAACATTATGATGGTCCAGGATGCATCCCTGGAACTGAGAATTGAATGCACCTTTGAAAAGTACTTAAATGTAGGGAAGCTGTGAAGTAACCTTGCAATTATGAATGTAAGTGCCAGACTGAAGTTACCCATAGGGGGTAAATGGGAGAGTCTGTAATCCAGAGGCTTCTATACTGAGAGTGTTCAAGCTCTTTAAAGCACTCTTTCTTTGGTATCTCAGTCTTCTGCTGTGCTCCAGAAAAACTCAAGGTTTTCCCATCAATAGTTAAAGATTTCTAGATTATGTCAGAAATTGCTGTTGCAACAAAAATGCAGCAGGTACAGGCCTTGTACTTCCAGGTGGTTTGATGCTTTTAAAACCAGCATAAACATCATAATACAGTGATACACTGCATACTATACTCTTAGGGATAGGATGAGTGATGATTTCTGCCTTCTTGACTTTTATTGTAGAGATATGTATGAAAGTCTGTCAACATGGAATTTAAGATATTGACGTAATTTTTTGGAAAGGAAAATTACTTGCAGAATGCGTAAGGAGAAGATACAGCAGGCATGTATGGACCTTGAACTAATCTTCTGCCTGTGCAAGTATTTGAAACTGATTTACTGGAAGGCAGCAATGGCCTTAAGGATTCATAATTGTTTTCATTACAGCAGGGTTGAATCAAATATGTCTTCAATATTTATGTGCACAACTGTTCTGTTCTATAGCTACAAGGTGAAATCTTTCTAAAATGTACCTGTGACTGTAGAGGTGCTTTCTGGTCTGCCACACCAGCACCTCTGCNCTCTGCTGTCTATCTGAAGGACTTGATACAGCTTTGTAAGTGTACACTTTTCATACCATTTCACAAAAAAATTGTTCCTTTAAATAGCAGTGCCTCATTTGACTTTTAATTGAAGTTGTAGGTAACTACAAGGTTACCACCTGCTGAGACAATAAAATCTTTGATGACACAGTGTCTCAGTAGACTGGGGGGGTGGGGAGAAATGTTTGCTGCACTTTAGAGACTATGGTTTTGTTCACAGCCTGCTGGTTTGGATTAGTCAGAGATGAGTTTCCAAGTGAGCATGTGCAGCACCCTGCCAGAAAGTTGTTCTTGGAGCTGCTGCTTCTTTGTAAAATGCAGAGGGAACTAGAAAGAAGGAGAAGGAAAAAAAAAAAAAAACCAAGGAAAGGAGGAATGGCTACTGGCAGCTTTTCACTCCTACATTTAAGGATCTTGTAGAGACAACAACCAACACTGTCTGGACTTTGATGCATTGAGTCCTGGGTGGGCAGTGCCTTTTCTCACTTCTGATTGATTTTGTTGTGAGTACAGCAGTGTTAGAAAAGAAAGGAGAGTTTTCACTGAGACAAGCAGTACAAGCAGCATGTGTTTAATATGTGAATGAAGCAGTAGTTCTAGCTTTTATATAAAACAGTGGAAAGCTTATTATATGTTTTATGATTTTNAATGTACCCATGACTGCAGTGGTGCTTTCTGGTCTGCCACACCAGCACCTCTGCTGTCTATCTAAAGGACTTGATACAGCTTTGTAAACGTTCACTTTTCATACCATTTAACAAANTATTTTCTATAAAGAAGGGTGAACAAAACTATTATACTTACAGGGATTTAGTCAGCCTACAGAACAAAAGTATGTAAAGAATTTCAACACAGTGATTGTTTGTAAAATATTTAGACCTGTTCTACTGACTCAGAAACTTGAATGGTAGCAACAGTAAAAGTATTTAGCAAATAACATTACTAATAATATCTAGTAATAATATTTTAATAATGTTTTTCAAGAAGAAAGCATCAAAAGGCACATGATCCAGTAGGCAAACTGAAGGATAGAGAAGTTGTCTTGGTTGTCCAAGTCCAAGAGAAGAACCTACATTACCCCTTTAGACACAGACATGAGCAGGATACAGCACCCCCTCTGCTTTTCTGAAAGTGTTGCATACCCTCATCAAGTCTTTAATATTTAACCAAGCAAAATTACGTTTCTGCCAATTTTGCCTGGATCTGTTTTGGCAGAAGGCTGGCCAAGCAGCTGGGGTGCCTCCTGCAGATGGAGGTTCACCTTCCACCTGCTTAGCAAGCTTTGAGCAAGTGCCTTGTCTTCTGTCTGTGATTTTCCATCAGCAGATCAGCATTGATGCCATGTCACAGATACATTATGAGCATAAAGACACTTGCAAATTTGATTTGTATTATGGTAACCATAGTCATGTAACACAGAACAGGAGCATAATTTATTATTCTGTATGCCTGGACTTAGAGTCATTTCAACAGGGATTCAGTAGTGCAAAGTCTGGGCTGGTGCAGTCCACAGGGAGTGCATAATCAAGACTTCATTTCCATCATTTACTTTCATCTTAAGGCTTATGCAGTTGTGCTTTTTATAAACGTCTAAAGGGAATTCCAGTTCTAAATTTCACTTTGCTGATCACTTTCCAAGCAAGTTCTTGTATACTCATGCACAACTTGTTGAGGGCAACACAGCCTGTATTGGAAGAGAGGGAACAGTTTACAGTTTATTTACTTAGTATTTCATATAGTCCTATCATAACTTTTAGAGAAAGAATTCTAAAAAATTACCAATTGTAAAGCAACCATTTTGATACTGTCCCTGTATTCCTTGTCATTTAAAAAGTCTTCCCTAAGAAATGAAAAAGCATGAAAAGATGATATTATTCATCCAGCTTTTTTACTGTTGTGTTCTTTATGAGCTCTACATGCTCAGTTTGCAGCCTTAAATGGAATTACTGCGTTTGCTAATTGTAAACTAAGAACATGATTAAAGCAAAGTTCCTTTTCTGCATTATTTCATATCTTTTTTATTTTGTAAATTTTGGCATAGACTGCAGGACCATACATATTTGTGAAACACAGTATACTGTGTGCCTATATTTTGAAATGACATTATCTTTTTTCTTAAAGTACTAGAGGGTGGGGCACTCAGAAGCAATTATGGCCTGACAGGACAAATCTTACTGAAAGTACGTGGTATTGCTAAACCTTTTAGATGGAAAATTCCTCTCATACTTTTCACATTACAGCTGTGAAATCTGTGTAATTATTCCAATCAGCAGATATGCAATGTGAATCACAAAGAAAACCAGATCAGAGTAATATAAAGTTATAAACATATTGAAGGGGGAACTCTAGCATCTTTTTGCTTACAGCAAACTTTTTTTTCTTGGAAGCAGCAGAAAGAAAAGCAGTGGCGCTTGTTGATGTCAGCAAGTGTGCTCTTTGAAGGCCTTGGAGGTGCAAAACAATGAAGAAAATTAATTTAAATTCAATATTAAGAAAGAGAAAGGAGATGTTCCAGAAAACAAAACCTTTTCTTTGCTCACCTGGGTGACAATGCTACCTATAAAAATGTTTTCTCATGCATTTTGGGAGAGATCTGTTCTCTCACAGAATTAAGTTTGCTCCATGGGCCAGTGCTGGAGGTGCCCCCTGGTTTCCCTGCTCAAAGGTCTGTGAGAAGCCTCTGCATCACAGGGGAGCCTTGGAGGAGGATAAACTTAGTGCACAGCCATGGTTTGTTTATAAAAACAAGTTGTCCTGGCAGAGAGTGTTAGCAGCCTTAGAACAGAGGCTGTCAGATCTTTTGCTATCTTGTTAGCTTTTATCTTCTGTCTGGGAACTGCAGTGCCTTCTGCTGTGTCCTGCTGTGCACAATGCTTACTTCAGGCATTGTCATAGCTAGAGAAAGGCTTTTCCTGTTTTAACACTGGATTTCTTGATTTGGTTAACTAACCTGGTAATGAAGCTTTTCATGCCATCTGCATCATGTCAGCAAAGTAATCTTCATCTTAGACAGCAGCTGGGCATGGTTTTTCCTGACAGATGGTATCCTGTCATCTCTTTAGCAGCTGTTTGGACGTGGCTGTGTGTCAGCACCACCATGATATAATCATTGTATCCTGTGAAGCAAGCCCAATGTGACCCTTAAGGCACTTGGCATCGTGCTGTTGGTGGCATATTTTGCAAGAATATTTTGAAGAAAGGGTACGGAAACAAGAAATCCGAGCACGTGTCACATATGTCCTTCCTTTGCACACTTTTATGGGAAGAGACAAATGTGTTCCAGCTCTTTAACAGTAAGTCTTTTGCTGGTTGCAAACCTAAATTTTGGATTAAGAAAGCTATATAGAGTTACTGTGAAACTGTGCCAGTTTTGCAGTAATGTTACATTGTTCTGGCTTTTTTCCACTGGTATCGAAGACAGTCTTTTACATTTAGCATTTAATTGAAGTTCTAGATGGTGTCAACCAGCAATTTTTAAATAAGTTAGAGAATATGCAACTGGAGGAAAGCTGTTTTAAGAACATACTTAAATCTTTTCCCTCCCTTGATGTATTTGGTTGTGGCAATTCTGAGTCAAGGTGGGAATACAAGAGCTAACAGAATCAATGCTCTGAAGAAAAATAGCAGCAGAATAAATTTTTTTGTTGGAATTCAAATGCTTAACCTGGTAGGTTAAGGAGATTCTTTACATTTTGAGACTCCTGTATTGTAAATTACAAGCCTTGGCCATGTGTTTTACATCTGGAAGCTCAGTTCTCCTCACTGTTTAATGTGCTCTCAATGATCAAATGTCCTTTTTTCTTTCCTTTTTTGTTTCCACATATGCATCTTCCTCTTAATCATGTTATGTGCTTTCACTCTGCCTCTGGTAGAAATCCCAAGTGTAGCACTGTCAGATGTGACAGGGTTCCTCCTATGGCTTGGTGGCTCTCCCTGCAGAAAACTGGGCTGGCAGCTGTAGTGAGCTGTGTGTGTCTGTGTTTATATCTAAACACATACACAGAGCTGTGTCCAAGCCACTTTGGCCACTATCTCAGAGTTCAAAGAATCTCCAGCATGAGTGTTAATTTTGTCCAGATGTAAGTTCTTTTGGTCAAACTGAGTCGTACATAGGACCTCACCACAGGAATCTCATTTCTGATGCTTCCTTCTTTGACCTTCTCTGTGCAGTTAATTAGCAAGTATTGTGACTATCAGTGAGGACTGGCAGGTGACAATTAGGTTTTCTATTTCTGTAGGCCAGTTATACTTGGTTTTACTGCCTGGCAATACAGCTTTGGTCAGTTACATGCATGTGACAGAAAAAAGCTCATGTGGTCATTAAATCAGTCAATGTTTCTCAGTGTTGATCAAGTATTAAAGAAGCTCAACACACAAATGTAGCAGATTTACAATGTAGTCAAGTGCACAACAATAGACTTCTTAGCTTCTTTGTGCAGTTTTTGTTTGTTTGTCTTTTTTGCTGACACTGAGAAATAACAAAAATATTCCCAAGATTATTGTGGGTTCTCTGTGCTCAATAGCTGGGGAGGTTTAGCTTGCTGTTTTCAGTCTAATTCTTTACAAAGGAGAAGTGAATAATACCAAATATGTTACTTCTCTGTCATCATTGTTTCCAATAGATGGTTTAATAAGGTTTTCAAGGACATGATGTTTTTCAAGACTAATGAGTACGCTTTGTTTTACTGAACTGCAGCTTTAAAAAACCAGAAAAACCTTTTCTAAACATCTGGGTTCCTGGCTTTGTGAGGATTCAACTTTTATTTTGAGCACAGCTTGACACATCACTGCACATAGGTTTTGCAGCTGCTCTGGTTTGCCCAAGGATCCTGCCAGCTGTTGAGGCTGTGAAGTTAATGGGAGCTGGATTGGTACCCAGGCACACCCAGCTGCAGTTTGGATGGTGGTTCAGTAGACTGACCATCAGGACAGCCAGTTTATAGTTGGATTCTTTGTGCTGTTGGAGGGGCTGTCCCTTAGGTGAAATGCTAAACAGAAATCAAGTTACTAAAGTTTGAAGACACACATAAAATGTGAGCCCATATATAGCTGTGTAAAGTCTAAGCCTCTGACTTTTGTGTTTGACCTACCATCTTTGTTTGATTTCAGTATCACTTTTACTCTTATCCTCAAGCTTGAGTGTTATTTGCTATGTGGTGTGAAACAGCTGTTGCCTTTAACCTGGAGCTGGTTGTTGAGAGATGTGTTCTCTATACTGTGTTCACTCTTCTCTGGGCTGTGTTTTAAGGGTTATTTAAAGTGGTTTGAGATCCTTGGGGCAGTGTTACTGCATGTGTAGTGTTTTACTACCTGCTGTTAGGTACCGTTTTTTAAATTGCTTTGTATGCACGACCTAAATTTGTAAATCTAATACTCAAAATGGTGTGTTAGAAGGTTGAGAGCACAAACGTATTTATTTGGAGACATGGTTTATTATGGTCCAGTTTCTGACCTTCCACCAGATTTCCTCATGGAACTATACTAAAAACAAATTAATAGTATCCAATTAAATAGTTCACATCCTGTTCTCCTCCTAAGTGAAATTCAAAAGAAAAGATAAAAAGTTTCATGCTGATCTAGTCACAGGAAGGTCCTTCTGCCTGCTCAAGTAGGCCACTTCGATTCAAGATGAAAACCTCCAAAAAGTAAGCAATTCCATTGCTTTTTACATTGCTGGATGTATGTAAGAGGCAGGAGTAGAGCTCTTCCTGGACAAGGGATGTGAGGCTATGTGCTTCCCTTGAGGAAGAAAACAATTCTGTGAGAAAAAAAGTTTGTTTACCAAATGCAATAATAAATGTATTTGTTATTTTTATATACTATATTCTATCACTTTTTTTCACTATGAACACTTGCTTTATTATTCTAAACATATTAATTAATTGCTATGTGTACATTTTGCAGTTTGAAGGCTTGCATTGTCTCATAGCTAGATTTGCTGTTAGGCAATTACTGGTATCCAGTCAGACTGGATGAATAGAATTGTTGTACTTAGAAAGCTGAATACTTTATTTGGCTTTAAGAAATTAATTAAAACTGCTACTATTTAGCCTGCAGGTATAGCTTATACAACTTAATCCTAGTTGTAACAGATAAAAATATATTATGAGTCCATAAACACCAGTGCATTTCTAACCAGGGTTTATTATTTCCCTGAGCAGTGTTAGGCAAAAGATAAAGCTTCTGTGAAACATTTGTGCTGGAAAACTTTTCCACATTATCATGTGGATTGTTTTTACAGTTCAGTCAGTTACAGTGATGAGAAGTGCCTCAGTAGAGTCAAGATTTAGTTTGCTGGTGATAAACACAAGAAGTTTGAAGGCCAGCTCTCGTGTTGACTGTACTCAGTCCTTTCTGAATTATTTCCTTTGCCCGGACTTGGTTTAACTATGTGTGCATCAATTCACTGTCTCCATGACCTATTGAAAATAAAGTCTTCTATCGAATTTTTTTTCTATGAAGTTTTCTTATTGCTACTAATACTATACATGATAAGGCAGNAGGCCACTTCGATTCAAGATGAAAACCTCCAAAAAGTAAGCAATTCCATTGCTTTTTACATTGCTGGATGTATGTAAGAGGCAGGAGTAGAGCTCTTCCTGGACAAGGGATGTGAGGCTATGTGCTTCCCTTGAGGGAGAAGAAAACAATTTTGTGAGGAAAAAAGTTTGTTTACCAAATGCATTAATAAATGTATTTGTTATTTTTATATACTATATTCTATCACTTTTTTTCACTATGAACACTTGCTTTATTATTCTAAACATATTAATTAATTGCTATGTGTACATTTTGCAGTTTGAAGGCTTGCATTGTCTCATAGCTAGATTTGCTGTTAGGCAATTACTGGTATCCAGTCAGACTGGATGAATAGAATTGTTGTACTTAGAAAGCTGAATACTTTATTTGGCTTTAAGAAATTAATTAAAACTGCTACTATTTAGCCTGCAGGTATAGCTTATACAACTTAATCCTAGTTGTAACAGATAAAAATATATTATGAGTCCATAAACACCAGTGCATTTCTAACCAGGGTTTATTATTTCCCTGAGCAGTGTTAGGCAAAAGATAAAGCTTCTGTGAAACATTTGTGCTGGAAAACTTTTCCACATTATCATGTGGATTGTTTTTACAGTTCAGTCAGTTACAGTGATGAGAAGTGCCTCAGTAGAGTCAAGATTTAGTTTGCTGGTGATAAACACAAGAAGTTTGAAGGCCAGCTCTCGTGTTGACTGTACTCAGTCCTTTCTGAATTATTTCCTTTGCCCGGACTTGGTTTAACTATGTGTGCATCAATTCACTGTCTCCATGGCCTATTGAAAATAAAGTCTTCTATCGAATTTTTTTTCTATGAAGTTTTCTTATTGCTACTAATACTATACATGATAAGGCAGATGCTTTATACAGATAATTCATTCATATGGTCATCCTCATGTCAGTTCCTTCCTTGCCACAGTTTTCTGGAGCAATGTGTGTGCCAGGATGCACTGACTGGCCTGCTGCACTGGGAAAACGGGCTTTTGGGGCAGAGAGATCAGGGTATTTCAGGCGAGGAGGAGCTCAGGAGTACATTCTGGAAAGCAGGCTCCCTTGCAGAAGTGCTTGGCTGCAGCCCCAGCCGGCGCATCCTGTGCGAGTGCCCTGACGAGGAGGATGCACCCGTTCACACGACCCCGCCTGGGGAGCCTGGAGTGTCCAGGAACAGAAACTTGGGAGGTCTCTAATGGGCTTGGACCAAGCCCTGTCTAAGACTCAGTGCTGATAATTGACTATATATGCCTGACATCATGCTTCGGTTCATGTCAAATATAGAATCTGAAAAAGTAACTCAGANATTATGAGTCCATAAACACCAGTGTATTTCTAACCAGGGTTTCTTATTTCCCTGTGCAGTGTTAGGCAAAAGATGAAGCTTCTGTGAAACATTTATGCTGGGAAACTTTTCCACATTATCATGTGGATTGTTTTTACAGTTCAGTCAGTTACAGTGATGAGAAGTGCCTCAGTAGAGTCAAGATTTAGTTTGCTGGTGATAAACACACGAAGTTTGAAGGCCAGCTCTCATGCTGACTGTACTCAGTCCTTTCTGACTTATTTCCTCTGCCTGGACTTAGTTTAACTATATGTGCATAAGTTCACAGTCTCCATGACCTATTGAAAACAAAGTCTTCTACTGAATTTCATTTTTTTTCTGTGAAGTTTTTCTATTGCCACTAATACTATACCTGATAAGGCAGNTTTGTCTCACTATTCCAATTGCTCAAAGTACTTTTCTGCTAACTGTATTTGTTTGTTTGCTAACAAAATGATGTTTCTGAACTTTTGACTTGTGTAATATTCCTCAAGGCAGTGATATTTATAACAGTAATGAAAATTTGCACCTTCCTTTGATGTCATGAAAGAGGATGGCAGGGTTAAGTGGAGACCAGCAGATCCTGCTGCTTCCTTCTGAACACACAGCAGCAAACATACATTCCTTTTCATGCTCTGAATTTGCTTTGAAGCACATATCTGCTATTGGATGTGTCAGTGGCTGTTTCAAAAATTCTTCTACTTTTTGGGCCAAAGCCCTTACATTTGGGACATTGGCTCACCAAGATACTTATACATGGCCAAAACATACATTTTTGGGGAACTTTAGAGCGTTTTACTATCCAGTTGTGCATCTGGGTTTTCTTTTTCTTCCTATTCTCCCTGTTGTTTTTGTTTTCAGGGTGGTGATGAGTTTCTTCATTGAAATAGCATTCTAATGCAGTGACATAAATCCCTTGCTAGTAGGAAACTGAAATAACAAATAATTTCATATACATTCAGTGCAAAGCACATGAAGTATGGAGTAACAAATGTCAAATAAGACAAGCGGGAAGAGTTGTCAGTGCACTTGGATGCCAGTGATAAGGTGTGGAAGTAACAAGCCTTTGCTCTTTCATATGTCCTACTTGGAGGCTGCTGTGTGCTGAAAATTCCACTGCTAGATTGCATGCTTATTTCTCTCTAGAATATCTCTGTCTGGGCGTTTTCTTTTCCTTTAAGTTTACAGGAGAAAAGATACATCAAACTTTCTGTTTTTCCTCAAAAATTATCATTAGTAGTGGTTAACTAAGTGAAATATATACCATTAAAACCCAAGGGAGGCATGTTTAGGAGGTAGGAGAGGCAGATGGGCTGAATGATCTCTTAACTCAATTTTCTGTAATGTGGGAGGCTAGGAGTAAAGTTTATTAGCGTGGGCTTTATAATAAAAACTTCCTTCTGGCATGTTTTCCAGGGATGCACAACCAACCCATCCTCCCAGCCCAGCAGAATGTGAACCTCATGGGACTCAATCTCATTAAATGTCTTGGTCACTGCACAGCATAATTTGAACCCGTAAAGAAAAAACAAATTAAGATTGTGTTTGCAGCCATTGTTATTTTTAGTTAAGCCCCAAACCATTAATGGCTGTTTAAAGTAGGGGGTTCTGCATTTTTCTCCTCAAGCATGTGCTGCTTTCTTCCTACCCAGGCAAGTACACAGCCAGCACTCTTGGTCCCTCCAAGGCTATTGGGAAGGATTCAGAGGAGGCAAGTTGCACTGGAGCTCTTCAAAGGGATCCTGTCTCTGCCTCATACAACCTCCTTAGGGATGGCTGTTCCCAAATTATTTGTTCCTCTGCATGATGAGAGGCCAAGATGCTACCTATGATCTCACAGGATGTGAAGGTGGGCCTTGGCAGTAAGTGCCCTTCCCAGTTATGGTCTTGGATGACTCTGGCAAGTTGCTGTCACTCTATATGGTTCTGATTTCTCTTTGAGTTGTTAACAAAGGTGCAACTGTTTCTGACAGATGTTTGTGTTCAGCCCTATGTTTCTGCTGTGCAGAAGTGCAATTTTACTTAGAATCTGAAGTGAATTGATGCTGACAAATAAATTATCAGATACATACATTAGTATCTTTGGTTTCCGAGAAGTATCTTCCCACAATCCCTCTTCATATAATCCCTCTACCCCTAATCTAGAGGGATTCTTGAGTTTGGCTGCTATTAAACATGTTCAAGCAAGATTGTATTGAGGTAGGGGGAAGAAATCGGTGCAAAACCGATTTTCAGCTGTATTGACAATCTTATTTCTAGCATGGTATTTTCTTCTCTTCTTGGTCTCTTTCTGGTTTGGTGTTTCTTTGGGTTTTTTTTTTCCATAACTCTCTTATTTCTTGGTGATTATTTCCTCTGCTGGAATAGCAGTACATTATTGTGGCAGCCCAGTTTCTGTACAACCAGATAAAATTTACCTTCCTGTCTTCCAGTAAGACATTGCTGTATATTTTAAAACATTGAAATAACTATTGTCATTTGTAAAAAATAACCCAATATTTAAATTTCCTTGCTTTCTCTTTTGCCTCAAAAGTGATTGTCTTTCTTCACTTTCTTTTATACCTGAAATTAAAAATTGGTCCAACAGAGCATTTAAAGATGCTCAGTTTGCATTTCTGAGAAGTCCTAGTGGAAATGCTTGTATGTTAAACTCTAAATGCTTAGTATTTTCCTAGAGGAGACCATACTATAACTGTATCAAATTAAAACCTGCCCCTATTTTGTTCTTGTACACTTTTTGAATTTTTTAGAGGTTCCTGGTTTATTTCAATCTTTTAGCCTTGTCCTACTGAAAATACAGACACCAGTCTTTCCGTGGAGTCTTGTGAATTCCATTGATTGCAAAAGATGTGAGTGCAAAGGTAAAGATCTAGAGAGGAGGGGTCATCTCTCAACATGATTAATCTCATTGAAAGGGCTAAAAGGAAGTTGGAATTTTTATTAATTGAAGTTACAGTTTATTATCTTTGTATTGCCAATGATTCCTGTAAGAGACATGGATGACCCTGCAACGTTTTTAAATACTTGCAAGAAAACATACATAACCACTGACCTATGGGCCTGGTGTTTTGAAAAGTGCCCAGGAGTTACAGTTTCCACCTGGTCTGAGGTTTCATGGGGGATTGTCACCTTCTGCAGATCAAGCAAACTGACAACTACTTGTAAAGAGGAATTATCTCCTTAGGTTCTGCTTCACCTCAATAAATCATGGCAGGTTCATTCAGATGGAGCCTTAGAGAATCTAAGCTACTCCCCTCCTCTTTTTAACCCTCGAATTTTTCCCTCTCAGTGAGAATATACAGAGCTTCTACAAACTGGGCTCCTAAATCCAGTACCTCAGATGCCTGCAGCAGACTGTATGACTCTGCCCAGCCTGCCCAATCAGCTAATATACAGACTCACATCTCTTTGGTATTTGGCTTTATTAATGCAAAAGATAGGCTAGTGCAAGCCATGGCCCTACCTTCAGATAACCTAGAATTCTTAACATGGAACTCCTGAGCCACTCTTAATTGCTCATGTTGCCATGAGTCAGAAAGGGTGATGAAGCCATTTGTTTTTGGAAGAATGCCCTTGCTTTTCCTCCTCCTAGAGTGTTTGTGGGTCTGTTGTGGTGTAGTGGCTATCCTGACTTTGGGCCTGTGGTTTGTGCTGCCATACAAAATATTTTTTACTTTCTACTGACCTGCCTTGCTTAATATTCAAAGCCAGTTGTTACATATCACTTTCCTGTGTTTTTCTTGCCTGTTGATTTGCTCCAGAAGATGATGCTTAGATTACTTGTAATCCTAATGGCCACAGAGGATTTGGCACTGGTTTGGGTTGTTACTGTGGTTGAGTGACTCAATAGCAATGATAAGGTATTTACCCTGGACCTCCCAACTGAGTAAAGCAGACAGGAGGCAACCTGATAGAAAGTTTCCAATAAGAACATTGCTCAGTCAGTTCAAAATGCAAATTGGGGACATAAAATCTTTCTGCCAAAAGTACTGTTTAAAATCTAATTAAAAAGGAAAAGATGTTCTTATGTACCTTCTTCCAAAGTACTTAAGCCACTATAAAACTTTTTCTTTTTTTTGCATTGATATTGCAGTAAACTGAAGTTATGTAATATGCCACCCCTGTCCTACTGCACAGGCATTCAGAAGCTGCTCTCTGTGGCCCTGTGGCCCTATCTTGAGAAGTTTACAATCCAAATAAACAAGACAGACCAAAGCCAGAAGGAGAAATAAACAAATGAAATGATGCACCTTTGGTTCTGCGTCTGGCCAGTAGTAGAGCTCAAGTTAATCTAAGAAGTGCTTGCCACAAGAAATATGTTGTTTCAGGAGGAAAAACCTGGTTTATGCGAGCTACAAGTTGAATCAATTGGCTTTCAGAAACTACTCACTATAATTTCAGAGGCAAGACATAGGAAAAATGTATTGATTTAATGAATCCACAAACTGAGACAAAAGCAGTAAGAGCATCATCTGCCGTGTCATGAAATGCAATCAGATATAACATGGCCCTTATCACAGTGGGATATTCTGACATACACACCCACAATATTTAAGTGCTCTTTACCCTGACATATAGCAAACGAGATAAAATCCTGGGAATATTTTAATATTTTACCTATTCCAGACAATGCATATTTTTATGTCCTCATATCTAATCATCAACAGTTATTTTATGCCTTTTATATTCTTATTTTTTCTTCAGTACAGAGGCAAGCTTGTTTAACTACCTGCTCGTTTCTGATTAAAGTTTTCCCCAAGGCTATTTACATAGTTTTCTTTGTTCAATTAAATCTAGCTAAGTACTAATATTTCCTGAGTAACAGTGTCATTGCAGCAGAGAAAACAGTTCAAACAAATTGCACTCTATACTCGCTTGTTAGGCAGACATCCACACACTAACATTATTAATAATGTAATTGATAGGCCTTAATTTAATTACAGTAATACAATAGTTATAAGTAACCTTGCAAAATATTTAAAATATCCTATGTGAACAACTGAAGGGATTTTTGGTGTCAGCTACTTGAAGCAGAATTTTTCTGCTTCAAGTGAATATGAATAACTTGGGGGCCAAGACACAAAACAAAAACTGTCTTTTAACAGCGTCATTTTATAATTTTGAAAAAGAAATATTATCACTTGGGCCTGTGCTCTCTACTATCTCAGTTGGTATGCACAAGTTCACCATAGCTGAAAGGATAGTCCTTTACCTTATGAGAGAGCTGAAGAAAGGGAAGCGGAACTGAGGGAGAAAACCAGTATTAATTACATGATCTGGACAGTGATCATTTATCTGTGAAGCAGCATCTAAATACTGGTAAAGTGCAGNTGTGCAGCCTGACAGAACCTGCAAACATTTTCTTGCATGATTATTTTTTGGCATCTATGAAAAATCACCTTCTGATTGCTTCTAGGAATAGTGATTTCAGGACAAACAATGCAGGTTTACTTTGGTTTAGTGTGCAGGGGGCAGGGGGACATTAGACAGTACCTAATGTTATCAGGAAATTAATGCAAATGTATTCAAATTGCAGATATTTTATTGTCCTCCCTTCCTTCCTCTCTTCATGTGTCACTAACTTTCTGAGATGATAAATCCAAGAAGTTAATTTGTCACACTCCTGTCTCTGTGATTTTTGTCCTGCTTGGAGGTTTTTGATACAATTACATTTGAGTTCACTATAATTACAGAGAATTAGATGTTTTTTATTTCAGTGGCCCAAAGTCAATCATTGAAAGAAACAAACCCTTTAGTCAACTGTTTTCAGATTTTTAAATTTTTTTTTACTGTCACTGATACACTTGTCCCTTGAGGTACCAGGTGAGGCAAAGTTGTAATTTTATCATATTGAGGAAGTTCAAATTTATCATATTCAGGAAATTCTTGTGTCATCATGTAAATATTTGATATCTAATCTGAGTTAATCATTCAGGCTTCTTTTGTAGTCGTTAGAGAAAAACAAAACAAAATAGGAACCTGCAGGAGAAGACTGAAATCAATAACAAATGAGAAAATTATGTTGGTTTGGAGGACTTAGGTTCTTCCTCATTCACCAGAATGTTTCTCCCCAGGATAGTCATTGTTTTTTAAGGTTTCCCTTTTCTCATGCCCAAGGCTGAAAATACACTGCCCTCATCAACTTGTCATGTTTTAAGCCTGAAGAAGTTGATGTGTTTTTTGGCAGTGCAGGATTTGTGACCATTTCATTTGGTATGAGGAACACTGAAGGATGCACCTCTCTGCATGTACTGTATCTCACAAGTTGTAAATCATAAATCTTTGCTCTGCGTTGGTCTAACTCTAGACCAGCATGCACTGCTTTGACATAATTCAAACTTACTCTTCACTAAATATGTATCTGATGTAAGAGACCCCTTCTTCTAGGAACTTTCAGTGCCAGTAAACCACCCAGTAACCCAGCATGGAATAGCAAGCAGAGCCAAGCAAGAGGAGCGGCTATGAGGGATCATTTAACAAAGCTAAAAGTTATTAGAATGTTAGTTTTTATAAATGATAGTTTGTGAAAATATAAAGATGAAAATATACTGTGAAATGCTATAAAGGTGAAGATATTTAAGGGAACTAGTCCAGATATGTCTGATACAATAGTGAAAGCCCAATTTAATAAACACCAGCTAAAAGACTTAAACCTGTTGAAAATATTTTTCATTCAATGTGAGTTCAAAAGGTCAGTGTTTGGCATTCCTCCTCACAGCCAAATCTACTGAAGTTAACATGCCTTTAGTAAATAAATTCTGATTAAAAGCTATTCAGAACTGTCTCTATTTGCTTTGTCACAGTCACATGGTAGATATTTTCTTTCCACAGAAATCAAATTCATGACATCTATTTAATGGAGCTAAAATGAATTGTGCATTAAGCAGAATTGCTTTATACAAAAGAGAAAAAAAAAAGCACATGTACCTGTAAAATAGAGTGATTTAAATGTTTTATGCAATAAGCCTAAACAGTTAGCAGGAACTTGAATTAGAAAACTACCTTGAACATAAAAATGCCTTTAATTTGTTTTCTTTTAGCAAACTTACATTAACTGAACTTGATAGTAATTCTGAAAGACAGGTAAGTGTTGTTATAAACATACAGCAGATGGTTAAACTGACATAAATGGAGGGTGAGAGATTTATTCAAGGTCCGAGAGCAAGTGCCCAGGAGTTCTGACATATAGTTAGTTCCCTGTTCTGATCATGAAACAAATCTCCTTTGTTCTGTGTATTTGCACATTACACTTTAAATGAATAGCCATATTATTTTGCTTTTGCTTCCAAAAGACAAGTACAGGGCATGCAGGAGAGACACAACCTATGATTTTTTGCCTTTAAATTAATACATTTTTTGTTTAAGGATCAAGAGCACAGAGTCATATACAGAGGGCACTTGCATCATCCTCCAGTGCAATTAGTAGTTTGCTGTAGAGATAAGTGGGTGATTGTAGTTGATTTCTATCCTATTGCCACTTCCTGTCCTATACCTGCAGTGTGCAAATTTTAATCTGTCAGGAATTTAAAAAGACTTCTGGTTTGGTTTGCTGATTGATTCCTTCCTTCCTTGAATCTCCAGTTTCTATACTGAACCTGTAGGAGGCCCACAAAGTATTTTATTGAGTATGTTTCTCATCTTGACTCTTCTGCCTTTTTACCTGGGAGCAGAGATTTG
>VZTZ01020138.1:996-11075 GCA_013400955.1 Drymodes brunneopygia | reverse complement strand
AGCCCACCCTCCCTCCTCCTCTAGGCTCTTCCCATCAGCGCAGCCAGACCCAGTTTGTTTGTTTTTTTTAACTCACATGGGGGGTTTCTTTGGCTCTCCCTGGAATTTCATCTTCTTGGTGGAGTTGGTGGAGCACGGAGGGGCCCGCATCTCGCTCAGCTCCCTCTGAGCCACAGGAGAGAGAGAGAGAGAGAGAGGGTCAGGGAGAGGGGCAGCGCGGGCAGAGGGAGAGGGNCAGCGCTGGCAGAGGGACAGGGTGAGGGACAGGACAGGGCAGGGACCCACCTCGTATCGCTTCTGATCCTCCGCCGCCTTCTTGATCCACATCAGCTTCTCTTTCTTCTCCATGTTGTTCCAAGTGGCCTCCATGGCCTTCAGTGCTTTGCCCCGGTCGTTCTGTGGGACAGAACCACCACGGTGCATCAGATGCACCCAAAAACCCTGGGACATTGGGGTGCTGGGGCACTGCTCCCCCCATCACCCCCATCCTCCCCACAGCTCCCAGAGAAAACCCAGCTGTGAGAGCCAGGGAGAAAGTGCATGGGAATTCCTGCTGGTGGCAGCGCTGCTCCCACCCCCCAGCCCCTTTCCCAGCCCACTGCTCACCTTGAAACGAGCCAGGTAATCCCCGATGACGCTCTGCTGCCAGATCTCCTCGGCAGTTTTGGGAGACTCGGGCAGCTTCCCGCGCTCCTCTTTATCCGAGCCGTGCTTCTTCTCCGACTGCGCCTTCATTGCCGCCTCCCGCGCCTTGTACTTGGCCTGGGCAGGGGGCACAGGGGGTGAGGGGGGCACGGCAGGGGCACAGACACCAGGAGGACACTGGAGCTCCCCCAGCGCTGTCCCCACAGTAGCATTGACAGCCCCCCTCCAACCCCAACCCCATCTCCAGACTCCTCCCACCAGGAAAACCACCAAAGCCTTAAAACTGAGGCTCAAGGGCCCTCTGAGGTTTCCATATCTGGTGGGTGATGAGAGGGGGAGGCACAGCCAGTGGTGCCCCTCAGTGCTGACATTGGCACCTGTGTGACAGGTCGCTGTGACGCTCCAGGGGACATTTGTGCCCCTTAGAGCAGGACAAAGGACAGGAGCATCCCCTGGACTGCCCGAGATGCCCACGGGAGCAGTGCAGATGGGGGTGGAGGAGCAGGGGGAGGAACACAGGCATGGCACCAACCTTCTTCTTCTCGGAGAGGTCGTTCCACATGCGGGCCAGCAGCCGGGTCAGCTCGCTCTCCGACAGCTCCGGCCGCTCCTCCTGCAGCTGCTTCCGCTTCTCCTCCGAGAAGATGAACATGGCCGAGATGGGCCTCTTGGGCTTCTCTGAGCTGGCCTGAGGGGGCACACGGGGCTGTGAGCTGGGGGGCAAGCCCATGGAGGGAGTTGAAGGCCTCAAAGCCCCCCTGAGATGCACAAGCCTCTGGCAGGTGCTGCCCCGGCCCTCCCGGGGCCGTTCCCACCTTGCCGGTCTCTGGTGAGGATTTTTTGGATGCAGGACTCGTTGCCCCTTTCCGGTTGCTGCCCAGCATCTTCTCCTCGCCCAGCACCCGCTGCTGCTCCTCCTCGGGCAGGCTCTGGGTGGCACGGGAGGAGAGACATCGTTAGACAGCCCAGCACTAATGAGGCTTTGAGGCAACTGGGGAATAGAGACTCTGGGGAAGGGGAATTAATGCACTTGGGTGTCCTGATCCAAACCCTATCCCAGGCAGGACCGGCACCTGGAACTGCACATGTACAGCCTGGGGGGGTCCCCATGCTGTCACCCCCTATCTGGGCAGTGTCCCCCCTGTCCCCCAGCTCTGTCCCCTGCCCGGCTCAGCCGTTTCTCAGTGAAAGCAGGTGGGCAGGATCCGGGCACAGCCCTGGGTTTTCCCCCCGTGCCCCTGCAGCCGCAGCCGGGGCCGCGTCACGTCCGCCCGGGGCCGGGGACGATGCCGGGGTGGCCTCGGTGTGGCTCCCCCGCCCACGCCCCAGTGAGGGAAGGAAGTGAGAGGCTGCACAGCCACAGCCACAGAACACCCTCCCTTGCAGCTCCAGTCCTCTGCTCACCCCACCTCCCCTCCCAGCTGGGGGGCTCATCCTCGCCTCCCAGTGCCCAACTGGGAGACACTGGGTCAGGCATTAGGACAGCTGGAAGCTCAAGGCTATGTGCACAGCACCCATGGTGGGGCCCAGACATGTTTTTGGGGAGCAGAGAGGGCAGCCTGCCATTTAACCCATCCCAGTCCCTGGGCAGAGTTCCCCATTCCCAGATTTGGGATCTCCAGCACCCCCTCATCACTCACCTCCAGGAAGCGGAGCAGCTCGATCTCATAATCTTTCTTTTTCTGGAGGGAGATGGGAGACGGGTGGTTACACAGAGATCCCTCACTCCATCCCTGCCTCCTGTAGCCCCTGACCCAGCCTCAATCCCTTGGCAACAGCATCCTCCACCTGGTCCATCTGTTTGTCCCACACAGGAGGCAGGATCAAGGCAGGTGACCAAGGACCTCGGGGAGGGTTGGTGATGCAGACAAGCACAAGGACTGAGGAAGGGTGAGGGGCTCATTTCCAGGGGTATTTGTAGCCCAGACTCTCCCATCCCACTGTTCCTCTCCCACAGCACTGGTGCCCACCTGCCTCTCCCCACACCTGTCCATCCTCAGCCACTCACCTGGTCACACTTTTTGTGGTAGGCGTCCTTTTCCTTCTGGGAGAGCAGCTTCCACTGCTGGCTGCACAGCACCATCCGCTCCGTGCTGGGCACGTCTTTCATGTTGGCCATCAGCTCTGCACAGTACAGGGAGTAGCTATTCCTGAAAAACCCACGCAGGGACCCAGTGTTAGGGACAACCTGCCCCTGTGCAGCTGGCTTGGGGCTAAAAGCCTCCCCAAAACCCCCCAGCTGGGTTGCAGCAGGCAGGGAAGTGAGGTGTCAGCGTTTTAGGGCAGCTGGGTGCTGGATCACGCACTAAAACCCAGAGTATCACTGTAAACCTGGCTCAGACTCTCCCCAAAATGTGTATTTGATGTATATTTAAGGACTGGTTCAAAGGGATCATTGCAGAATCATGTATGGAAAAGCCCTCTAAGGTCACTGAGTCCAACCATTAACTAACACGGCCAAGCCCACCACTAACCCACGCCCTCACGTGCCACATCCACACTTTTTGAACTCTTCCAGGGATGGTGACTCCACCACTGCCCTGGGCAGCCTCTTCCCAGGCCTGACCGTGAAGAAATTCATCCTCTAAATCCCACCTAACCCCTCTGTGTCTGTGATCCCAGGAGTTATCTGGGCCTCCCAAGCCAGGCACAGCCCCAGGAGGGACAGGACTCACGGGGGTGGCTTCGTGGGTCGTCCGTCGAACTTGTCCTTGAGCTGCCTCTCGGCCTTGGTGAGGGTGGAGCGGGTGATTCCCTCCTCGCTGATGTTCAGCTCCGGGTGTTTCTGGATGTAATCCCGCATGATCTCCTGTTGGGGGGAGCAGAGAGAGGTCAGAGGGGCTGCCACCCCCGCCTGCCGGGGCCGGAGGAGGAGGAGAGAGAAGCCAACCATCGCCCTAATCCTCTACCCGGGGATGCTGCTGCCTTGCCCTGCACACGGCTGCACTCAGGGCTCAGACTCACTAGGGACCTGCCAGGACCTGCCTGAAGCCCCACACTGGGGAGTGAATGCTGGGACCAGTGTGGAGGGGACCGGGTGAGGCTGCTCCCTACCTCGTACTCCTTCCGCTGTTCCAGGGCCTTATGAATCCATTTCAGCCTCTTTTTATCCGAGAGTTGAGACCACTGCTTGCCCAGCGACTCTTTCACCTCCTTCGTGGTGGCCTGAAAACCCAAAGCCAGAGGTGAGGGCAGAGGGGTAAAATCCAAAAAACAAAAAAAAAAAAAAAAAAAAAAAAAAAAGAAAAAAAAAAAAGAAAAAAGAGGAATGAAAAAATATTAAAAAATGGCAAAAAAAATGGTGTGGCCTGGCAGGGCCTGAGGGCACCCAGCATGGAGTGGCTGGGAGCCGTGGGGCTGCGTGGGAGTGGGGGGCATGGCCAGAGGTGGATGTCTGTGCTGGAATCCTTTCCTGCCCTGACTCAGGCTGTGGTCACCCCTTCCTGGCAAAAAGTGGGGGCTGGATCCCTGAGCCTCTTCCAGGTGTGCAGAGCCCCTCCTTACCTCTGTCCAGGCTCCGGGAGCTCCTAGCGGTGTCCTCCATCCCGACCCCCCTAAAATGCTTCTCTCCCTTCCCCCTCCTGCCCCCGGCAGCGGGGTCTGGGACCCCCCAACACTCACACTCACACTCACTCCCACCCACCGTACTCACATCTGGACGCACTTTCAAGTAGATCTTCTTCTCGTGGTTGTACCACAGCTGCTGGGGGGTCTTGGGTTTTTCGGGGACGTCGGATTTCTTGGCATTCTGGATGAGATCCGGGTGGTCTTCCCTTTAGCAGGCAGGGAGGTGGGGAAGGGAGAGCGTCAGGGAGGTGGCAGTGGCAAGGAGAGCACCCCTAAACCTGCCTGCTGAGGGGTGGCTGTCACTGTACCGTGGGCTCAGGTACTGGGGGGGGTCCCCAAAAAGAGCAGGAGGGTTTTAGGAGAGATTTAGGTTTGCCCCTCCTTGGGGAGCATTGGCTACAGGCATCCCCCCTGGGCTGGGCTGCAACCCTGAAGCAGCAGCAGGTCATTGGGAATGCCAGAATCCACCTGGGTCACAGCAGCCACGTCCAAGGGGAGGGTCTGGAGTGACTGGAGGGACACTTGAGCTTTTATCAGTGCTGGGGGCAGGGCTCCTGTCCCCACCTCGCAGACCCTGACCCCCAGAGCATGGCTGCTCCTCAGCTCTGCCCCTCACCCAGTCTCCCAGACGGAGGGATGCTCTCAGACACCTTTTCCTTGCTCTTTTTTTGCTGCATTCCCTCTTCTCTGCAAGCCAAAAACCCATCAGGGCTTCCTCCGTGAGCTATGCACAGGAGGGGAATCTGGATCTGCCTGGAAGGGCCTGGGGAAATATGGGAATGGGGCTGCCTGCTCACCTGAACCTGGCCAAGTTCCTCTCAAACTCCTGCTTCTCTCGCTGGAAGTCCTGGATGTATTTCAGCTGGGGACACAAAGCCACCACACAGGTGGAGAGGGACGTCAGCACCAGGGAACGGGCAGGAAGATACATCCCCATCGACCTGGCTGGGCATCCCACCACCTCAAGAGGGACTCAAGGGCTCCCCAGCCCATGGAATGGTCCTGTGGAGGATTTCCAGCCTGCCCAGGGATTCAGCAGCCGGGTATCTGCCCTCTCTGTGCATCCCAGCAGCCCTGGGAAAGGGCACAGCAGGACTTTGTGCCCTGGACTTTTCCTGGACACCCCAGAGTGAAAGCTGGGGCTCCCCAAAGCCCTGTCCAGGCTCTGGCATCTCCAGGTGGGCAGATCTCTGCTCCCAGCATCTCCTAGAGCCTGTCCCTGTGTCCCTTGCCCGGGCAGGGTGGCACAGTGGGGTGTGTGCCTTAACCCCAGCATTAAACACAGATCCACCCAAGGGCAAAGCCACCATCCAGGTCCAGCACGGACCATCGGACAGACCCAACCGGCCTCCACCCCTCAGATCCTGGGAACCAGGACAGGAAAAGCCAAGGAAGCCTTACAGGTCTGACAAGACTAAACAAACACCTGGCTTCTCCCACTGAGAGCCAGGTCAAGCCTTCACCAGGCAGAGCTTGAGCTCTGCTGGTTTTACTGGCAGGGCTGGGCAGAGCCCAGCACACAGAGGCACACGGTGGGAAGGGGCTTGCTGACCTCCCCCCCCCGTACCTTTTTCTTCTCGGGAAGCTCCTTGTATTTCTTGGACAGGATCTTGGTGAGATCCAGGTTGCTCATTTCGGGGTGAAGCTTGGCGTATTTGGCTCGCTTCTCCATGAAGAAGCGGAAATAGGGAGTCAGGGGCTTCTTGGGGAAGTCGGGGTGTTTCTGGGGAGACAGCAGAGTGGAGGACACTGAGCATGGAGCTGGCAGCACCACCAGGGCACAGCCAAACCCACAGCTCCCCAGTCCTGGGAAGGGGCACCCGCCTCCATCCAGCCTTGCTGGTGACCCAGACACAGCAGGCACGGAGGGGGAAACTGTTGGGAACAAGGGCTCCCCAAGGAACTCCAGTACCCCATGGCTGGGAACCTCCAGCCCTCCAGAGCTGCCAGCACAGAGCAAGAGGGGACACTGAGGCAGGAGGAAGGGATGGGACCCAACTCCCAGGGATGGACCATGGGCTGCCCTGTGGCCACCTGGCTGAAAGTACCCGGTAGGCCAGGAATAGGACAGCAGCTTCCTGGCCCCCGTGGAGCTAAACTTGGCTGCAGGCTGCCAGCAGTACAGCCAGCCATATGAAATGTACCCGGGACTTGGCCCAGGCCCAGCTGTGGCCTCTGGAGCCTTGGGCAGCCGGACACTGGGATTAGGGGCAGTGAGGTGCCTGTAGGGGCTCCCACGGCACAGCCATGTGGGGTCTGAGGTGCCACAGGGGTGGCAGGCCCCCAGCCTGGGCGAGTGTGGGGTCACCCTTTAGGGACTGAGCCTGATTCCTGCCCAATACCTTGAGCTTTTTGCCTTTGTAAGGATTCTTCACGTGCTCTTCGGCGTCTATGATGAGCTCTGTGAGAGTCCGGAATTTCCTCACCTGTGCGGGAATGAAGAGGCAAAGACTTGAGCAGGGGATGTGGCAGATCCCTGCCATGGCAGAAACCCACTGACATCTGTAATGCCACCCCAAAAATGACTGATGCCAGTCCCTCTGAGGGGGTCACAATGCTGACAGCAGCGGGATGGTGCTGGCACCAACGGCCAAGGGCTCTGGGCACTCAACTTGGGTAATTCCAACAGCCCTGAGAATGTCAGTAGGACACTCAGACCCTGTCACAAAGCCCCCACAAAGCCACGTGCAGAGCCCACTACCTCATTAGAAATCTCCATCCACTTCATCTTGCACATCTCCCCTGAGAAGTCCTTGAAAGCCACTTTCTCCCAATCCAGGTGGGACTCGGTGGTTTTGAACTTGGTCCCGTCGTTGGAGGGCAGGTTATTCTTCATGCACTCCAGGAGGGTCAGCATGTCCTCCTGCGACCAGCGGTCTGAGCGGCGAGAAATGGGATCAGCCAGGGGCAGGAAGCCTTTCCCCTTCCCTTCCCTTCCCTTCCCTTCCCTTCCCNGCCTTTCCCCTTCCCTTCCCTTCCCTTCCCTTCCCTTCCCTTCCCTTCCCTTCCCTTCCCAGCAGGATTCCAGGACTACAGCTCCCGGCGTGCCGCTCCGGACCGCACGCCAGGACACGTAATCTCCACATGCTGCCTCTCGAGATTAAAGATCAAAGGGACGTGGCTGTTTCCATCACCCTCGAGCAACTTTCTATGGGCTAAAACAGTCCAGGCAAAGCTAGAAATTCCACCCGGCGCAAACCAGAGAGACTCGCTCATCCCAGGAAAGCATCAGATAAGGGGTGGCTCTGCTGCACGGGAGCAGAGGGATATTTCCTACGCCCTGCGGAGTGACACGGGAGCAACGAGCTCTCCAGCCAAGCAGGAAGCAGGGAAACTCCACTTTCTAAGTGGAAAAGATGTGTCCAGAGCGACTGGAAAACCCCAGCGCTGCTTTTCCTGCACCTTGGAGAGCTTTGCCATCACCTGGGCCCGGCCCCACGGTGACCTCTGCCAAGGTCAAAGCTCCCACGTAACAAAGCGAGGGGGGCAGAGCCTGGCACAGCTCCCCCATCTCACAGAGGGGTCCCTGGCAGTGCAGGGATGATGTTTATGTCACCCCAACATCCCCCAAGCCGCTGGGAGGAGCACCCCCAGCTCCCATAGGAACAAGCTACTGGAATGGTGGGATGGGCACGTGGCAAAGCCGGAGAGCCTGGAGCAAGCACGAGGCCAGGACAGACAGCAGCACCGTGCTGGGACAGGCAGCAGGCAGGATATCCCAGCCCCGAATGCCTCATCCAGCCCCAACCTCGGGGCTGCTTCCTTGCCAGGGGAATTCCTCCCTGCTCCGAGCTTCCACGGCAGCTGGGGAGCACAGCCCGGGGTGCTCTGCAAACATGGGTGGCCCTGGGGAACGCAGCGGGGCCTGGGAGCGGAAGGAAAAGTCCCGGGGGATGGGCTGGAGGAGGAGCAGAGCCCGGAGCCACCCCGCCCACGCAGCCCTGGCTGCCTCATCCCGGGATGGGCACCCGGGATTCCCGCAGTGCAGGACTGGCTCAGCATGGCTTTCCCTGCCTCACATCTCTGCCAGGTGAAGGCTGAGGTGTGTGGAGTTGCCTACGGGACACGGAGCACCCTGGAGATGGGGACAGTGGGACACAGGGGATCCTGAAGAGATGGGGACAGCGTGGCTGGTCATGGGTTTGAGTGAAGCATCTCTCCCTCCATCTCCAGGAATGAAACCAAGCTCCCAGAAATACCCAGCTGCACGGATTTCTCCACCTGCAGCTCTCCCTCCACTCAAGACTCAGGATGAGGAAAACCACCTCCACCTCCCACCCTCGCAGAGGTCTGGGGAAGGACAATTCCCCCGGAATCCCAAATCCAAGCAAGGGATGTTAAAGGACCTGGTGAAGGGAGCATAGCCAGGACATGATCCCCCAATTCCATTTTCCCTCCTGGACCTGCCTGGTTGGGAGTCAAGACAGGAACAGTTTAGGATCCAGGTGGTCCCTAGAGTGACCTCATTAGGCATTAGTATGGAGGGAGAAGATGGAAAGAGCCCCCCTGGAAAGGGGGGAGCCCGGTGGCTTGGGGTGTGTCTCCGTGTTCCTGGCTTCATCCCAAAACACCATGAAGAGGGAAAAGAGCTGGGAAACCCCCATTCCCTACAGGCCTGGGGGAGATGAGAGCTGGGGGAGGGAGAACACAGCCCCAAATTCTGTCTTCCTGTTTTTCCCATCCACTTTCCAGGCCTCCCAGGCAAGGACCAATGAGGCAGAACAGGGCTGGGAAGCTGGTGCCAACTTTACTTGCAGAAATCAGGAGGAATTACCAAAAGCAGCACGGCCACAAAACCCCAGAAGTGACAGAGAAGGGGATGAGGCACCCCCCCTGCCCAAACCTGCCCCCATCAAGCCCAGTGCCTCGGTTTCCCCCCTCGAATGCAGAAACACCCGGAGACCTCTGGCCCTGCATGAACCTCCTGCTGGCAGACAGCCGGAATAACCACATCCCAAAGGAACACATTAAAAAAAACAGTGGAAACATCCCAAAATCCTTGCTGCCAGCAGGGTGGGGACAACAGGGACCCCCCATACTCAGCCCTCCATCCCTCTGTTCCCCCTCCCTCAACCTGGGGCTCGCTGAGAAAGGCTGGAATTGCAGCGTTCACCCAGCAGGATGAATGGGGCTGTCTGTGCCCTGGGACAGATTTATCCCGGCTCTCCTGGCACCGGCCGGGCCGGGTCTATATTAGGAAAGCTGCCCCGGTGTAATTAAATCCATCTAAAGTCCTGGAGAAGGACACGTGCTCCGGCCAGGTTCGCTCGAGGCAACAACCCCGACTGCAGCAAGGAAGGAGCAAAACCGGGGGGACCCGGCGGGTGTGAGGGGATGGACAGCGGTCCAGAGGTTTGGGGGACCCAGGGGGTTTTTGAGGGGTGGAGTGGAAGAGCCTTGCCAGCTGCCCTAAATAAACATCTTTCTTTTTTTTCCCTTGTTTTCCTGCCCCTTTTCCAATAAAAGCTGAAGCTCTGATGTCATGCCGGGGTCTGGAAGCCGGAGGCCCAAGGTAACGGCTCGGCTTTTAATGCAGCCCAGATGTGAGCAGGGAAGGCAGCACCTCTGTGCCAGCCTCCCCTTTCCCAAACCCCCCCAAAACTCCAGTCCCCCGACAGAGCATCCCAGTGCCAAGGGGCTGCTGGTGCACTGGAGTGTGAACCCGTGTGCTCACACACGTGTGTGCGTGTTCCCCACGGCAGATCAGAACTCAGACAGGCAGATTCCCACCCCCTCCCTCCACAGGCAGTCGGGATCACAGCTCCTCCATCCGTCCTCCTCCTCCATCCCTTCTCCTCTCCTCCATCCCTTCTCCTCTCCTCCATCCCTCCGAAAAAAGGGGCGCTCCGGGGTTTTTTTATTATTAT
>VZTZ01019922.1:0-31522 GCA_013400955.1 Drymodes brunneopygia | reverse complement strand
CGAGGTCCGGGCGGTCCGGACTGCACCTCCGGCTCACTTGCTCGGCTGGAGCTGGGGGGAGGGAGGCGAAGGCGCCCTCACAAGTTCATTCTCTCCGGAGGGCAGCGGCTCATCACGCCTGCCGGAGCAGCCCCCTCTACTTTTTGTTGCGTGGGCAACTTATTTGCCTTGGGAAGGACGGCGGGGGGTCGCCGCCGGGCCGGGCAGCATCCGCCGAGCACAGCACCCGGAATGGGGCTGGCTGTGCCTCCGCGGCGGGGGTCGGCGGGGAGGAGTCGGCACGCCCCGCGTTCGTGTAGACGGTGGCGGCAGGAGCGGGGGGGTCGGGACAGGAGTGTGGTTAACCTCGGCCCCACCGCACATGAGGGACGGGAAGGTGGGTAACAAGTGCGCAGCGCCCCGGGGCGGGGGCGGGCCGGGCCGGGCGCTCTCTCCATCCCTCCGGCCCGGCCGCGATGGGCAGCGCCGCCTCCTCTTCCCCGCGGGGCGGCCGCGCAGTGTCTGAACGTGCATCTCTCTCCCGTGCCGCCACCGCGCCAGNCGGCAGAGCCCCGCCGAAGGGACCCCGACGGGCCGGGGCGGGAGCGCGGGCAGCCCGGTCCGCCGCGGGGCGGGGGCTGCCGGGTGGACCGGGCACGTACGGGGACACAGCCCTGCCCTGCTCCCCGGGCAGCTGCGAAAGCTGAGCTGTCGAAGCTGGAGCGTTTGGCACTTCTGTGCATTTGAAAAAAATATAGTATATTTTGGGAACCCGTATGTGGAGGGGTCATTTCAGTATATCGAGAGAACACCTGCGCAAATTCTGTGGCAGAATGTGTTAAGGAGGCTGCTTCTCCTGTGGTGTTAATGCAAAAATTTATGAAATGCCAGTGTCCCGTGGTTAGGAACCGGTTAAAACACACAAGTACTTAGAGTACTAACACGAAGTTTACCATGGAAGCTGTGGGATACGATTCTTGAATGCTGCTCGGCCCTTCAGAAGTTTTGTGGGTGTGTGCTTGCTGCTGAGGTCCTTTCAGAGATTTAGGGTACAGGTTCTTTCTGACCCTGGGCATCAGGTGTTAAGGAGCATTAATCTTCCTTAATTTTGTATTTATGTGCACCTGGAATATTTGGAGAGAAGTAAAAGCTTTACAGGTTTCCTGGTCTGAAATCACTTGGTTTTAGTTATGCTTCCTCTTCCTTTACTGGATGATACTGTGGTATTACAAAAAATTATTAACTTGCTTTAGACATTTTTTGCTTAAGAAATACAATATAAACTCTAAACATTCGGTGTTGTAGTTGTAAGTGAAAAATACGGCTTGTGCACTAACTGTTCCATAGGATGCTCACAAATGTCATTAAATAATAATCAGTTTGATAGAAAACAAACACTGAGGCTCTCAATGAAAGTAGTCAGAATTATACCACTGTTTATGATGAGATGTGTAAGTGCTAAATGCAATTTATTCTTCTGTATGAAAACAAAAATGGAAAAGAAGCATGTCAGTAAATTATAGTCAGAATTACCGGTTTTCAAGCTCTGGGCAAGGCAACGTTTGCTAGAATGTATTTGAGGTAAGAATAATCCTCAAGTTGTAATTGTAAATGTGACTGAAGTTACTTGGCATTCATTTACTAAATCCTGTATAGAAATAAATGCCTCTATTTTTTCTTTTTTATTCCTGAGGAGTACTTCAGTACTAGATCCTGGTCTAACTTGTGAGTTGTAGCTCTTAATAGCAACTCTTTGTCAAAGTATGGAGTGGATATGTTTAGGTTCTGTAGACAGTTCAGGCCTCATACAGCACCCATTAAATGTTCTTTAAATTTCTTCTTTGGCCTTTTTATTTGAAGTATGAATTAAATCTTTCTGTAATGCAAGTTAGTTTATGAGGTTTTTTCAATTAGCAGCTTCTGTCAAAATACAGATAGGGTGGGTAGATGTCAAAAAAAATGACATGTTACATTAAAGCATGATCTATTTTGTAGCCTTAAATTGGAATGTGAGAAACTGGCAAGCGAAAAGACGGAAATGCAGAGGCATTATGTGATGGTAAGTATATTTGCTTTTATCTTTATTTCAGTATGTATCTCATAATACAACGCAAGTCAGCATAAGAAAATAATGTATGCTCATTTATTTGCAGTACTATGAAATGTCGTATGGATTAAACATTGAAATGCATAAACAGGTAAGACATTTTGTTTTCTAAGCCACAAAATCTGCAGTCTGTCTGGTGCATTTAAATGTTGCTGTGCTGTTTATGCTCAGATGACTGTATAGTGTCTGAATCCATAGCCTGATTTGTGGCCCGATCAGTAGACCTTTGCTTACTTCCTGTCAGATGAGGTGTAGATTAGATTAAGTAGCAATGCCTTTTTGATATTGGTTCTGGATGACTTCGGCATAAATAGGAATGGTCTTGTATCTGTGGTTTTAAAAACACAGTTCAGTTCTTTACAAGTTTGAGTTTTTTGGGTTGGGTTTTTTTTTGTTTGTTTTATTTCTGATAGAGGCTCTGACATGCAGAACTGATCCTATGTCTGTGTAGCATATGTAGTCATAGTTACTCAAATCCGTGCCTTATAAAGGTGTGAAGAGATTAGTGACTTGGAAAGCTCTAGTTATGACTATGAGTTTGCAAGTTCCCATAAAATTCACACTTATGGCCACTATAATGGTGAATAAAAAGAGTATTGAACTGGAACAAGACACTAAGGACCTCATAAGAGAAGAAAAGCTAAATGATTGCACAGCCCAGAGGACCCTCAATTGAGTAGTCATTGTCTGCCAAATAAAGCATTAATGGCAGGGTGTAAGTATTCTGTAGATATGCTGACATTCACTTTTTCATCAAGATGCTAGTACAATAAGTCTTTCAGAAATCGATGGCCTCTTAAAAAAATTATCATTAGATGAAGTTGCACAGTTGGACACATTTCAAAGTGCAACAATACAATTCTTTCTTGATGTGTATGTGCTATTTCATCTAAAACTCTTGTTTCATTAAATTAAAGAGCATGGCTGACCGGCTAGGGCACAGCGAAGAAATTGATTAGTTCAGGCTTCAGATCTTCAGTATATTCAAAGACATTCATTAAGCAAGTGAATTACAGAGTTGAATTTTGCTTTTGTAACTCTGAACTCTTTGAATTTTTTTTTGATGTTTGTTTTGTTTTCCCCTAAAAACATCATATTTGGTAAGGTGGCATTTTAATTCTGTGATAGCTTTCTATCTGCAAATCTGGGTAGGTATTCTTCAGGGTTTCGGAGGTATGCTTGTTTCAATTCAAAATGCCATTAAAAGGAGTCATTTTATGACAGCCTTCTTTTTTTTTTTTTCTTTTTTTTAATAATGCACCAAATAATCAGATGGAACAGAAAGCTTAGTGTTTGACTTGGTTCTGTACTGTAGCTTAACTAATTTTCTTGTGACTTGTGTTTTAGACGAATGTCAGATTTTCTGTGAGGTGACTTTTCAGAGTTTTGTGATTTCTGAGATATTTTTTTTCTTGCATTTTTTCTCTTCAACAACTTCTTGGCATCCTGTAACCTGTGGGGAAAACAGTATCTGTATAGAAAGCTCATTTGCTGCAAAATGGGTTTTACTTTCAGGGAGTCTTTGAAGAGAATGTGTGATTTCAGTTAGTGTACTAGAATTAACTTTATTTAAAGTTAATTAAAACCACAGGATTAAAGTGTATGAGAACTAAGGTTTCCGCTTTGACCTTAACATAGGTATAAAGGTTTAATGTTCTGTATGTATGGCAGTTAGAATTACATACCCAGTAGGCAGCTTCGGAAGCTTCTAAGATTTATGACAGAGCTTTATGTCTGTGTTAGTTGTAGTTGGGAAGAGCCAGTGCATGCTTGCTGTGTGTGTACTGTTAAGAACAGGCTTTTGAAGGCAAAAATACATTTCTCTGGATGTGAGTCTCAGATACTATGCTTTTACATGTTAAGTAATTGTAATTTCTGGTAACAGTAGCACCTTCATTTTAAAGGCTATTGATTTAGATGCCTGCAGTGAGGATGCCAAATGGTGTTGCAGTTCAGTATGTAGGTGGCCTTAGATTGTAGAAAGAAAAAAAAAAAGCCTAACAATGACATTGTTCTGAATTTCCACTGCTAACGATAAGTTCTGAGGAGGCTTTTGACAGATAGTAATCATAATTCTTATTAACGGGTGACGTCTACCCCCAAGGGTGTAGCCAGGCTCAAATTGATGCTTTTTGCTGGCTGATCACCAGCATGGCCTAAGTGCTCATTATGTTGTAGAAAAGGCCTTTGGAGCTCTCATTACGTTTGACAGGAATTCTCTCTAGGGGGAAACTGGGCATTAGCTAGACTCCTGACAGGCTGAAATTATTCCTGCTTTATGGCTTATAACCAAATGCTAGCAAGGCATCATCAGGGGACACGAAAAATTGTCGTTTCTGACAACATCTTTGTTACTGGAAAATGCAGTGATGGAGAAACTTTCCAGTGAATAAGCTTTAACATTTTTAAGGTCTTCCTCCTGTTTGGATGCTGTACTTGCTCTGTGTGAAACTTCAGGCTGCTTGGGCTGCCGTTTGAAAAACAAAATTACTCTGCAGCAGAGCTTATTTATGGAGTGTGGTGTGTACATCACTGTTAAGGTACAGTCACTTAGATAAAATGAAGTATTTGCAGTTAGTCTGCATGTAAATGAGTTTGAGTTCTTGTACTGGTGGATTTGTGTCAGCAGTTCTGTCTTCATTTAATTTAGTAATCTGTTATAATTTAATTAAAATAAAGTTAGTCAAGACTTGAATGTTGTTACAAACGGACTAAACTGAGGTGAACTTTGCATACACAAACAGCTGTACTGGCAGAGCTTTTCACTTGAATATGTTACATTTAAGTCCAGAAATGGCCATGGTCAGGCCCTCACAAATCTAGCTTTGGCTCTTCACGGTGCTTAACTACATCGTGTGTGTTTAAATCAAGGTGCTGCTGCATTTCAACCTGCTGAATAGGGGTCAGGCAATAATCTTTTTGACACATTTGTGACTGGTTTAATTTGGTTTTGTTTGTTTCCTTTTTTTTCTGCGTAGTTTTTAAAACTTCTTTAAGAATTTCAAAGATTTTTTTCTTAAGAGCATGTTTTATGTAGACTTACATCATGTTCTTAGAAATTATTTAAAGGTGAGTAGTTGCTGACCAAGTTTTGCATTCCTGAAACAGAAACAACCACCTGAGGATTTGTTTAGGTGGATGCAGGTTGATTTAGATGTTGTTTTCATATATGTCAGGACAGAATGAATAAGGACATTGTGTGGTCTTAAGTTTCTTTTCTGTGTTACACTGTCCAAGTGAGATTTTCCCCAGTGTGACATCTGTGGCTGGCAAAGCAGATGAATCAACTGCTAGTGCCAAGATGAAGAGTTGGTTGGGTGTTAAAAATCGTGCTGTACTTAGAGTTGCTGCTCTTGGCTCCTAGGGCACTGCGTCTTTATTTTCTCCAGCTCTGCTTGTCATCTTCTGTCATAAGTCAGAAGATAAGGTTTCCTGTGCATTTAATGTCTAGATTGGTTAGGTGCAAGATTATCTTTTTTTTGTTGGCAGGCAGCCAAAGGAAAAAAAATTCGTCACTGCTGAACCAACTGCTAGACTTATAAACTACTACAATGTCTGGGTTTCTGCTACCCCAACAGTTAGGGCAAGGTTTCCTTCTCTTTGGGTGGGTCTTCTGATCTCTGTGACCTGCCTGGAGGCAGACCTGTCATTCAGTAGCTTGCCTGTTGTAGACAAGTATACAAACTCCAAAGCTGCATTGTGTCAACTAGTTGTACAGGAGTTACATGTCCATTTTATCCTGGACTGTTCTGTGGAATAATTTCTAATGCTTTATGACAGAGGACAGAGTCTTCTAATGATATCTCGTTAGAACATCAGTCTTCAGGAGTGGGTTAAATAGGAGGGAATTAAGGAGCTTAGTTAGCTCTCTGCAGCTCTTGAGTAGGATGGCTTTGCTGTTGAAAGGGATTTAAAGATAAATTAATTTTTTTTCCTACATTTTAATTATTGGAATGAAAAACTCCTTAAGGTTTTGGTGGTGTGCAGTGAATGTTTCAAGAGCATTTTACAGTTGGCATGGCCACAAAAGACATGCAAAAACTATTTTTATTTAAAAGAGAAAATGGTAGGATTGATTATGACAGTATTTTTCTCTGAAAAAATTGTACTTACTCTACAAATATTTGGTTTCTAAATGAGTGCAGTTGTGTCAGCAGCCTAGCCATTTCAACCACAAATAGAGTTGCCAGTTTCAAAGAGGATAAAAGACTGGAGTAATTACCTCAACTTTCATGACTTTTGAACCATGTTTCAAGCTCGAGGCCAACATTATTGTGAAGGAATTATCTGACAGATTGAGGGCACTGTGAAGTACATCTCCGTGTGGCTTTCACATAACCATGTTGTCAGATACCATCTATTATGTCAGCTCCACATAGAACTTAATTCAAAAGTATGTCACAGTGTAAACACTGTACATACGTTAAATAGTGCCTGATCATCTCTCATTTTACACTTGGTCTGCCAGATTTCAGGTTCCTCACAGAGCTGGACAGGGGAGCACCATTCCTACCAACTACGTTGTTAAACTTCCCTTGCACTGCTGGAGCTTGCATTGCCATATATCTCTTGATCTACTTTGTGTATCTCTTCAGTTGGAGGGAAGGAAAAAAGAAGTCCTGGTAGCTTTTCAGGGTAGGGGGAAGAGTGAGAGGGAAGATACTTTGTGAATGTGCAATATCCTTTTGTCACAACAGATTCTGTGGGGAAAGCTTAATGGTTTTCATTCTTCTGGTTGTTAGACCAAATCAAGCTGAGCATTTGCATTGCCTTTCGTCCCTCTCTGCTTAAGTGTTTGTAGCAAAGTGCTAAAATTGCAGCGTCTCCTGTGCAAAATGGAAAACTAGGATCCTTTAGGCTTGATAGATCACCACTGGCATGCAGTAAAAGCCTTTAAAACCAATTTTGGGTCAACTGGCACTTATCAGAAGATTGCACAGTACCTACTTTAAAAATGATACCAGCTTTGAATGGATCTAATGAAGTTACTTTTCCACTTGGGGTCAGATTTAGGGATATCTAATGGCAATTATATCTAACACTACTGTTCTCACCTTCTGCATCACATTTCTTAGTTGGATGCTTGAGTGTAGGTATTTGAGCAGTAGTTGTCTACATAGTTCCTCTCAGAAAGGGGAAATACAAAGGGAGAATTCATCATTTTGTCAGCATTTAATTGTCAAAACAGCTAGTTTAACAGATTAATCTTTGATTACTTGAAGGCTATGGCTTTTAAAGGTCTTGCAAGTTGGTCCCATAGTCAAGCTGAATTTGCAACCTGTGTTCTTGTAAGTATCAAATTTCTGCTGAAAATAGTTTCCTGGAGGTAATATTGCGTGACATGTCGGGGCAACACTTTCTAGTGTTTGACCTGCCCTTATTGTGAAGAATTTTATCCTTCACCAAGTAGGAGTTTGCCTTTCCGCACTGGTAACCATTGTGTGCCTTTTGTTCCTCTGTTGTGCACCTCAGAGAAGGAGCAGACATAGTCCTCTCCATAATCACTTCTTTGTCAGTGATGAGGTCTTGTCTCCCATTAATCCCCTTCTTCTTGAAGCTGATCAAATTTATTTCCTCCCTGTTATGATGTGTGCTCTGATTGCCTGATCATCTTACTGGTGACACTTAGAGACTAGTTTAGAAATACCTTTCTTCTTGCCAAACAAGGGGAACAGAAAGGGAAATTATTTCAATCAGCCAGTTGGTTACAGTCATTCTCCTGTGTCCTCATATGAGGTGTAGCCTTCACCAGCACATGTGTGGGGCTGATACATATTCAACTTGTTCTCCAGAGCCCTCCTCTACAAAATTGTTTTCTAGTCTGTTTCCACTATTGCTGTGCTATTGTGGGGAGAAAGTTGTTCCTGATTTAGAACAATCCCCCCATGTTCATTTGCTTTGAACCTGGTTTCCACTGTCTATTTGATGACCACTGCTTCTCAGGACAGAAGCTGTTGATGCCTGGCTGCCTTTTCAATGGAGTCAAAATGTTATACCTCTTGCAGCCCATCTACGTTGACTCCTTTTCAGGTTGCACGGTCCCAGCTTAAACAGTTATGTAGCTTTCTTTGATCACGTTCCTTGCTTTTCACTCAACCTTTTTAATTTTTAACATAGCCTTTTGAAATAAGGAAACTAGATCTATATGCAACTTTTAGGATGCTGGTGAACCAGAGATTTGTATTACCACCTTCTTCTGTTTTCTGGATGTTTTTTGTTTGTTTTCTTAATTTTTATTTCTTCTTCAGTAAAGTTTCCTAGGTTTTGCTTTTGACTTCTATGAAATGCTGAACTGCTGGAGACTCCTTTGACATTTGAGTTCTTGCTCACGAATGACAATTGTAAGCTCAGGAACCATCATTTTACATGGCTAGGGATGTCTACTCCTAGTGTAAATTTTGTTTATGTACAATTGTTTCATTGCCCATTTACTCTTGTGAGGTCTCTTTGCAATTCTTTAGCCATTGCTCTTACTTTCTTATGGAATAAAATAATGTATTTCCTTGCAGCCTTTGTATTTACTTTCCTTCTAATTCTTTTATGGAGCAAGTTTTCTTACTCACTGCCTACTGCCTTTTCCAGGCTGTGCTGCTGATCGTATTAGTAGAACAGACTGCAGCAAAGGCCCCTGTGAAACTCCACCAGTGAACTGTTTGTGGCACAGTGCTGGAGGTGATTGAAAAGTGGATTAGAGCTTGCTGAAATTGAGTTTAATCTTAACCGAACTCTAGTTAAATCAGGTTAGACTTAAAAATCAGTTATTTCCTGAGGTTGTCTCTTTTAAAAAAGAAGCCCTAGTGCTGCACAAACAAACAAAAACCTCCAACAAAACAAAAATTTAAAATACTACAACCCTGTGAAATGATGCTATGACCTGTTTCCAATTTCAATTTCACTTGAAAGTATTGTGATTGTATTTCCAAGTTAGAGATTTCAGTATTGTTTCCATAGGTTTATATTAATCTTGACAGCACCAAGGTGGGCTGGTTTGGTTTTTTGGTTTTGAATGTTGAGTCTTATTTCAGCTATTAGCAAGCCTAGTTATAAAATACACTTTCTAGTATGGGGAAATCAGTTCTGGAAATCAATATGTTTGTTGCGTGTCCCTGAACTTTTTCATAATGATAATATTCTATGTCTAATGAGAAATTGCAGAGTGTTTTAAGGTGAGTCTAGTCACTAACTGGGGATTGGCTAAGTTGCTCCCACTTTTTTTTATGTTCTTCAGAACATTTGTTCTTTGTGAACAAATTAGCACTGATGATTAAATTACAGATCAAAGTTCTTTGGAGGGTGTTAGGTTAGCTTTGTGTCAGGCTGCCTATTTGAAAGTATTTTGTACTTCTTACATGATCTGAAGAGCTAACTAGCCTTTTTGGCTATGTGATAACAAAACAGAGAGCTGAGGTTAATTTGTGTTTTGGTTTAAGACTTCTTAGTTTGTTTGGAGTTTTGGATTTTTTTTTGTCCCCCTCCCTCAGCAACATGGATGTTCTTTTTTTTTTTTTTTCCTGTTTAGTCTTTTTTTCTTTGTCTGGAAGCTTTTTGATGTTTGTGTAAACAGTTGGTCAAAGCAACTTACTTGTAAGGTGACCAGTCACTGTATTGACAAGAACATATTCAATAGAAAACTGCATTAGGAGGCAAGCCGTTGGGATTTGCAGTAAATATATTACAGAACACAAGTGCATTGCCGATACTGCTTGTTTAGCAGTTTGCAAGGGCAATGGTAGTATGGATTTTTGAATTAGAAGGGAAGGACTGATCTTTCTGTGTGCTGGAACATCTAGTTGATGGCTGAGGATAAAATTGATTTAGAGAACAAAATGCTGCCATCACTATTTGTGCCATTTTAAAGGCTTCTATGGATTAGCAAGCAAAAACAAAGGATAGCTTTCATTTTGGAGAAGAGGAGCAAGAATGGGTATGCTTGTTCAGCTACAACTTGATTAGATATTAAGTCTATGAGAACCTGCTTTTGTTTGTTTAAGAAAAAGAAAGGACATCTGAAAGTGGGTGGGTTTTATGATCTGTGAAAATCTGCCTGCTTATGAATTTGTTTTTTAAATGTTCCAAACCCCTTGAAATGCCGTGCTTTCTGCCTCAAGACATGGTGATCTCAACTTTAAGTATAGAAATTTGAATAAACCTGGGGAGAAGGGATGAAAATCCTACACATTTTTGAGAAAAATTACTTACAGGAATATCATTCTTTTGTACTTTTGCCCCAACAGTCTCTGTTTACGACAAAGTTTTTTGTTTCATTAAAAAGAAAGTGAAACATTTATCTTTCTTTAAAGTCTAAGGGTGTAAGGTCATTCTGAATTTCTGTTGTTGTAACTTGTTATAAGATTTCCAGCCGTTACTTTTCAGTAAACTAGGCTGTCTGTGGCCTCGAATGGTGACTATAAGTTGTCAGTTAAACAAATGCAAAATTTTCAACAAGACCTATGGAAAGCTTTTAGGTTGTTTCTTCAAACTGGAGTATGAACTCTAGAATCACGTCAGCAGCAGGGACCTGGTGCCTCCCTGTGTCTTCCTAGCAGGATCAGCTATACTGGTGTCTTTGCTGATAGGACGCTTGTTCTATCTGTTAGCACGGGCTTCAACAGCAGTGGCAACCCTCAAGCTCTTCAGGTAGCAGACTGCTTTTATGTCCTTGCTGTTGAAGTGCTTCTTCAGTTACAATTTCAGTCTTTCCTGTTGTAGCTTCAGCTCTTTGCTATGCATTTTCTTCACCCTGAATAAGGAGAGCAAATCATTCCCCTGCCTTCCAGAACCATGCTGCATACCTCTGAAGTGGAGTGTTCATTCTTTGAATGGTGTTGCCCAGCTGAAGTACAGTGCAGTACTCCAGGGGAGGAAATGCCGTGCTGAGCAGCACAGAAGATTTACTTAGCATAAGGCTTACTGCGGTGGCAGCCTTTTTTGCAACAGCCTGCTATTGACTTATGTTCAACTTCTGATCCTCTGTGACCGAGAGATTCATTCCTAAGGCCCATTATTTCCTTTTCTTTTATGTTCCTGTCTAGGCATGCTATGGGCCTTTATCCTTGTCCTTTTTACTTTTCAGTCCATTTTTCCATTCACTGTAAAGTGAGTTCTGAAGCTATTCTTCGGCATATTCTGTCTTTCTCAGCTTGAAACTCTCTGCAAATTGAGGATTAGGGTAAATGAAGAGATCTTTATGCTTGTTAGTGGGAAATGCTGAAAAATACTGGACCTATTGTGAATGCAGAACTTCTTAGTTTAAAAAAAAACCCAATTTTATTCATACATGGTTTGATAATCAAGCAGTTTTGTCCTTGTTCCTATGAAGTTTTTTGTTTTGCTGCTAGTGTTGTTCCTAATAATGCCATGACTGTCAGATTCTTAGCAAAGATCTTAACATCATCTGCCTCTCTTCTCTGTAATTACTTTACCTTTTTTGACTTTGCATAATTCTGATGTTTTCTGCTGAAAAATATTTCTGAGCTGTGTTTTTTTATGTGTTTCACTTAAATTTTTGTGGATAAGAGGCTTTTTAATGCCTAAAGGTAAGTTAATGAGTTGGAGTTCTTTGCTCTTTCATTTGCAGTGTTTTGTTAGGCACTGTCCTTTCACAGTTTCTTATCCATATGACTTGAGGTTCTGCAAAGTGTCCACTAGCTGCTCAGTGTTCTCTAATGTGCTTTTTGTCTTTCATCAGACTTAATTGATATGAAGATATTTTACTTGGAATTCTCTCTCAACTTTCTTTGCTGTTTAAGCGGCAATGTTGACCTTACAACTAGTGATTTACAATAAATTATTTGTAATGATTCTAATATAGTTAAGGTGCATGCAAAAAAGCATGGACTTTTTGGCCTTCTTGATGTTCCTTGACCATATCTTCCCTTTTCTAAATGAGGGGATCAAACCTGGCTATTACAATCTGTAAGTAGAAGCTTTACTTTAGCTGTTTCTTACTACGGGCATATATGCTCTTGTGCTGTATATGTTTATAGTGCCTCACTGGATTTAGTATCCACTTCATGTATGCTTTCCTATTTGTGTGGCGTCAGTGAAGAATCTGGAATTTAGTCTCTTGGCATGATTCCATCCTTCCTGTTTTCCCTCTCTCCCTTTCGCCTCCAGATCTATTAACTGTCATCCATGTCCTTAATATTGTTGCAAAAAGAAAATGTTGCCTCTCCATAATGTTGTTTGATCTCCCTTGTCAGTAGCAGGTCCTATAAAGCTGATCTTAGCAGTTGGGATGTGCTTTTCTGAAGTTTTACTTGGTTTTCATTTCCTTTCTTTCCCAATCATTATAAACTGTAGTGTAGTCTTAAACAAATTTGTTTCTGTTTGACAGTTTGAACCAGCTCTTGTCTATTGAAATGCAATTTAGATGGTCTTTTTACTATTGTTTCTATTCTGTAAGCAACAGAATATATATAAAAACAATAAAATGGGTAAAGAATTTTCTGTCATGGTCCCCAAGCTTTGCTGAAAGATTTGTAAACCTTTTTCCTCACGTAGTGAAAATATCCATTATGTTCACCTTCCTTGCAAATCCTATGTGGTGGGTAATTCCCACCTATCTATTCCCAGTTACTATCATAGGAGTTGTCAATCCTCTTAACTTGTTATTCATTAGTGAGTCACCTGATGGCACCTGAGGCATTTATATGAATAAGTGTTTAAATTGTTTTTCTGACTTGATAGATTTTTGAAACTGAGCTGTGAATATACTAAGCATTTTAAAATGGTGAAACTACATTTAAGGTACAATAGTACATGTGACTTAGTTGGTAAGCTTAATTTTAGGTAGTTATCTCTAAAGTCTGGTTGTAGCATAGGGATTAGGTTTTTTTTCCCCCCCATAATTCAGACCCTTTTCTTAATATTTCTCTTTTGATGGATGGCATGCTTATTGCACTAGTAAAGTCCAGGTCCTACTGCTGTTACAGTCTTACTTGAATGTTGATAAGAACAGAATCCTGACTGGGAGTTTTGTTTTTGACTTGCATACTGTAAATGTATGTGCTTGGTTTGAGGAACTACATGCTCTAATTTTTTTAGAAGCTTTTATTCCGGGTACTTCTCCAGCTGTATAAGAGCTTTGACTTTCTACTGCCATCCCAATCAAGTGGCTCAGTGTGACAAGTACTGAAAAGATATTTGCAGAAATTCCCGTGTGGCTTATGGGAGTGAGAGCAAAATAGGAAGTAGTTTTAAAATAACATCCTAAAGTAAATGAAGAGCCACTGGGGCTCTTTCCTGGCAGGAGTGTAGCAGTTAGAGATATGCTTTTTATGCTCTTTTATCTTTCTGTTCTCTTGGTTTCTTCCTTGTTAGTGTGTAGTGCAGTGTTGCTCAGTTGTCCAGAGTAAATCAAGTTCTTAGTGACTGTAAAGGTAATACTGCAAAGCATGCTGAATAATTTTGGAGACCATGCTGCTTCTAGAGCACCATAACAACTCGTTAGAGTGCAGTCAGATGAGAAGAGGGGTCCTCATTGACAGCTTGTGTTTCTCCCAAAAACCTCTACTCCCATCTTGGTTCTCCTGATACTTTGGGCTGTTCCCCTATTGGATGGATGCCTCCTGTGAATTTATTTAGCTCCCTGATGTAGTGGTCTACAAAGCTGACCCTTTCCCACTTTGTATTATAGTAATGTTTTCTGCCTGACTAGTTGCTGAGATGTTTGGCAGGTCTCTAGATGTCTGCATTATGGTTCAAAGAAATACTGTCCCTGGAGGCCAAGGTGGCAAAGACCTCTTCTGGATTGGAGTCAGCCTTTGATTCACTCAGCATCTCTTGGAATCTAAATAAAAGTGGGAACTCTGTGTCCTGGAAAACAGCTTGAAAGTAAAACAAAGCTGTGTGCTCACTTAGGAGGTTTAAATACTTCTGTGTGTATTTAAGGTTAGCTTAGGCTTGGAAACTAAACAATGGAACTAAAATTTAGTTAAACACACCTTTTGTAGTTGTGAGTGCTTAAGCAAGATGGGCTAAAGTTAGATTAAAGGAGAAATGTGGTAACTGCCCTCTGTACCTCAGTTTAAGAAGAGTCTTGACATAGTGAAGATATGTGAAAGGAGCACTGTGACATCCTGACAAGAGATTCTTTGTTGCCAATTGGCTTTGTTTCAACAGGATTTACAGCTGTAAATGGGATGGGCAGTTGTGTACAGTGGTTCATTGAGAGGTACACACAGCCTTTCTCTATTATTATAAGGCATTGAAATTAGACATCTGAAATATATCCAGTCACTTTACTCTTGAATGGGATCCAAATCTGTAGTAGATATTTGGCAAGTGTAGCTGTTGTCTTGTGCATCATATGTAGCTTATGTTTAAATTAATGTGACCTTTCTGTAATTTAAACTAACATCTAAGAGGATTCAGATAAAAGTAGAGGACTTTAATTCAGTACCTAAACTAATTTCACACTGGAAACTAGGTAGCATTCTGAGGCTTTATAATTCTGAGATTTTATTCTGTTACTATTTCTGCTACTTCTTCCTTTCCCCACTCCAGTTGTGATATGGTGGTGTTTTGGTTTTTAATATCACCATCTTGTGGGTGACTTATCTCACAATTAAAATGAGTAGTACAAATGTGAGGCAGAGGGGAAAACTGTATTAATTGTATGTCATATAATTAACATAAACTGAAGTTTATGCCCGAAATACAGAGATTATTCCTGTTGCTAAAATGGATGCTACCCATTGCTGCTTGTCAGATTGAATATTAAGTATCTTTTGAGAATAAACCTTCCCATTCCTTCCTATTGGTGAGAGTATTAGTGATGACTGTTTGTAATTTAAAATACAGTTGGAAGGCCAACTTCCACAGTTTGTCACAGGTTGGTTAATATGGCAGTAAAGGGGAGATGGATGTGGCTACTTGTGCAAGTCTATTACTCAGGAGGCCTGTAAATTTGATTGGCTGCTGCAGTTCTTCCAGAATCATTGGATTTGAGAGCAATAGAAAGATAAGATATCCAATTACCCAAATGATTTGCAGGGTTAGCCAACGTTGTCATGGAAACGCAAGTTGGAACAAATTAAATTTTAAGCAATAAAATAATCTTAAAGCACGTCTGGGAACAAGAAAATTTGGCAGTGGCACTTACCTGAATTGAATCTTAGCTTGACACGCTGTTGTTTGACATTGATATACTATGGGGGCCTAAACTTTTAAATGGCATGTTGCCTTTATTTTTTTTTTTCTTTTGCAGCCATTGCCAAAATGGAATGTAGTATATTAATTTTAAATAAAAGGGCATTCATAATATATGCATATCTCTGGTGCTCAACCTGGATTCAATAACTCATGAATAGCAAAGTTCACAGAATGCTAGCCTTAATCATTTGAAGCTTTTGAGTGTTTAAGTTTTGAGATTTAATTATAACTCCAACATCCCTTCATCCCCCTGAATTCTTAGCAACAAATTTTTGGAGGTGCTAGAGTCTTGCTATAGCAAATACTAACAAAGCATGCGGAAAGCTAAGCACAGTGAAGTACTTCTTTTTCTGTAATTGCTTGTGAATGTGTGTGCTTTCTGTTGGTTTTGAAGATCACAAAAAGAAAAAAAGCTTTGTCATTTAAGTGCACTGCTTGTTTCAATGATTCTGTGGAAAAAATTAAAATATTAAATGGACATTAAACTTCAGCGCAAGACTAAAATATACAGTTTCTTACTACATTTCACAAGTCTTTGGGTACTTGAATGAGTTCTGGCTTGCAGCAGGGATGAAAAAAATGGTCAAGCTTGTCCCATAAAGAAGGCTTTTATTCACATGCCTTATAGACAAATGGAGATGAGAACTGGGCTGAGGTCAAGCCATTTGCAGCATTCTCATAGACTTCGATTTTCTTCTCATCCCCACCACAGATAATCTCAAATGATTCAGTAATGACCAAAAGTGCAACATTGACCTTTACTCCCCAGTGGATTACTGTGTTACATGCTGTAAATGGCAGGAAGTCCATTTTGTCCTTCCAGGAGGAGTTCAGTGTTGTACTTGGCTTTCTAAGTCTTGAAAGTGTAAGCAGAAGTAGAGTGCTTAAGAATTGCCTTCAAAGCTTTTGTGAATATGTTTTAGCAGTATATTCCTTTCTATGCATTAAAGGCTGATTCTCTGATTCTTTTGCTTGAAGGGAATGAATTAGGACATGCTTCTTTGGTATTATCAGAACTTTGCTGTTTTTTGCTTTACTTTTAATCATGTTGCTCCTAAGCTTTATTTTTCTGAATTTAACTACAAATTTGATTTTCAAAATGGGATCAAAATAACAGTGTAAATAATGATGTAATAAATAGAAATATATAAAGCCATCCTTCAAAACTGGTGATAGAGTGCTTTCAGGTCTGTTCGAACTCTGTGGTACTGGAAGTTCAGTGCAAGAAAGAATACCAAACTTCTGACGTAAAATGGACATTTTTAGCTGAGCATTGCTTTGTAAAATAAAGTCTGGACAGCTTTGACGAGTCTCAGCAATAATAATGGAGCAGCTGTTGCAGCACAAGTTATTGCTAGAACTAATGTGTTGTAAGATTTCATTTTTGTCTTAAATCACCATGGACGCTCTAGCTAAAGTTATTACATAAGGGATATATATTGGTAGACACTGGTTGAAGCAAACTCAAAATTACTCCTGTTGAAACCTCTGAAGCTGGAAGGTGATTAACTAATTCTCCTCAGAGGGAGTCTGTTCTTCACTTAGAAATTAAACTGCTGGTTCCCATAAGCCAAGGGCTTCTTACATTAGAACTAAAATACACGTGTGGTTGTTGTGGTGAAACAGAACTTAGGTACTTGCATTATACTTTCTTTCCATTTCATTGCAAAAATCTGTAGTCTTCAAGAAATTGTGGTGATTTAGGTATGATCCCTTTCGTGGAGCTCTGGAAAGTACAGGCTATCAAAATGCGAAATTATCTGGAATAGAATACTGTAAAGGAAAACAGGTCAATACTTTTTTCTAACAATGCAGAAGGAAAAAAAATTAGTTCTGGAAACAAGCTTAAGTCCATAGTAAAATGCCTTATTTCAATTAGTTTTATATTTAGCAACTAGTCTGGCTGCTTTGTTCTTTGTCATTATGTTAAGAATTTACTTTAACAAGTGAGCAAGACAAACTTAAGTACAAACACTTGAGTTTGGCTATGGTTAGGTCAAAACATTTAAGTCCTTAACTAAATGGAACAGAGGCAAAAAAAATTACACAAGTGAAGAGAAAAAAATTCATCAGCTCAACTTAATTTTACAAAATGCAGCTGAATTCCTTCATGTTAATTTTTAATGATACTTCAGAAAGAAGGGTAGCACTTCAGGGGTCTGACAAGCTAGTCATTTGCAAATAAATCAAAAGACAATCTTTACAGCGGCAAGAACCAGTGAATGATGTAGTTTTGTTATTCTTTGATGGGCCTCACACTCAAGTTCTCTATTAAAAATGAATGTATTCAAGAGGCTCTGCATTAAGAACACAAACAATTAAGGGCACTTCAGATGCTTTGCTAAGAGCTGCCATAGAGCTCAGAGGACTTTCATGAGAGATGCAGGCTTCTGTAGTGTGCTTTACCAAGGAACCACTGAACATGGGCAATTAGTTGTGTTTGTCTATGTTTGAGGAGCTTTGTGCAAAGTTTCCTTTGTTTCTTCATCTTTAGGACCTCTCTGTGTGTCTCAAGATTAGCAGTTAGGTAATAGTTATGTTGTATTCGAAGGCCTCTAGAAACAGGAGATAAGTACTTTCATTTTAAGACCTTCCAATTCATGAGCCCCAGGTCTGGGGGCTTACTCTAATGACACCAGTTACTGATGTCTAGTCTTGATTAACGAAACTGTCCTTGACTCTTTCAGAAAGGGGTTTTGCTTTCCAGGATGAGTGTGTGTGCACTCACAGGCACGCGCACATGCATGCTCAAGGGTATGTCACCTTAAAAAGCAAACGTACATTGTCTGTTGAGCGGTTGCGTTTACATTTAAAGTAACAAATGTCCCTTCTTCTCAATTCTGAAAACAACCTCTTGCAACTCTTAATCAGCAAAATTACATGAATTGTGCATGAAAACCTAACACTCACAACTTGCTAGGCAACAAAAACATTTTTAACGTGTTCGTGAATGAAAATAGTTTTTACTTAATATTTGAGGGCAGCAAACAGAGGTGCATGAAATTGCATAATAGGTAAATAATTTTAAGTACTTTAAACGTGTGTGAAATAACTCTCTTAGGCAAACTGCCTTAAATGCCAGCAGATTGTTTTATGATTAATAGAATAGACATTTCAGTTTTCAGTGTAGATATCTGTTATCTGGGACTTGTAACAATAGCAAGAAATCTCAAAATACACTTACATGTACATTTAAGTTTATCTAGCACTGTAGTTGAGTTAAAGTTGCTGTTCGTATATGGTCATCAATGATGCCAAGCTTTGGTAAAGAGCAACTAAGAAGAATACACTTTTTTTTCTGTTCTAGCACTGAGTCAGGAGTAATAGTACTGAGACAATAATTTTAATGGATGATTGGTATGGAAAGGGGGAAAGTTGATTATGCCCTCATTTTTAGAAAATAAATTAAAGGAAACATCTAACTGACCTTCGTTGGAAGGTAATTATAACATGATGCACGTGATATTGCATTCTTTTATCTTACTGATTGTATATGCTATGTTATTACAGTGTAGTTCAGATATTTGGGACTTGGGGCAAAAAATCCAATACTATGGGCAACTTGCATGTTTTACAGACTCTACTAAAAACAGGTTTGCGTTTTGTTTCCTTATAGCAACAACAAGGACGCTAACCTCAGAATAGGGAGACTCTTGTCTCTTGGCCCAAACAGGCCAAAAAACTTTTCAGTAGACACCAAGTGAGTTTCTTACTTTAGTCTTTCTCTATCTCCTCTTGTCATTTGCTGTGATTCATACTTGTTTCTGCCTGAAAAACAAAGTTAATTCCATTGGTCTAGGGCAATTAAGTCCTTAGATCCTGAGCATCTTAACTAAACATCAGCCAAACAGATTGCTGTGTAGCAGACTACCTTTCCACAGCTAATGTACCCTGCTTTTCTGGAGAGATATACTCAGTATGTGGAAAAAATGCTCTTTAGTACACGTATTTGTTGTTTTTTTTTTTTTCCCTTTAACAGAGAAATACCAACAGATTGGTAATAGTTTAGTCTGATAACCAATAATAGTTAAGCCGGTAACTTCCAAGTGTTGACTTCACTATTATTATGTATGTAGCAGTAGTACTAAAGGCTAAACATGGAATTAGAGATATTTTATGGTTGTGGCCCAGACAGAACGGAAGAGACCACTGTGGTACTCTGTGGAATGGTAGCTGTTTCAGTTGACAATAAAGGTATGTTCCCCTTGTTGCAGGGGATAAAGATTTCCTGTAAAGCAACTATCCCTTCATTGCCCTTATGTAAGGGAAACCCTTTAATCCTAGGAAGAAACCATCCCAGAACTTCTTTGGAAGCTTCTGCAAAACTTCATAGAGTGGGTGTGTCAAGTATCAGGCTTTGGTCAGGTGGAGTACTTCTTGTCAGAGAGATGAGGTGTTTTATAGGTTTAGATGCCATCATGTATTTTCCCTGTGTCTGTCAGAGGTTGGGAAAGAGGTATTAAATTTTGCTAATTATATTTAGGTCCCAAATCACCTGTCTCCTGAGACATAGAACTAGACAGTAGATTTGCATCCCAATTATTGTGTGACTGATGTATAAAGATGAACATATCTCAGTGTCTTCTTAAAATACCTCAGAATTATGGGAAGGTTCAGGAAGACGCTTGGCAGAAGAGTTAACAGTTTGAGTCTGACTTAAGTGAGTTTATCTTTGCTCAGCTTTAATACATGTCATTTCATAGAAGGCCTAATGATTCACAGTAGTGACTGCTTGTTTCTTCTGTCTTAAAGCATAACCCNCCCCCCCAAATAACCAAGAAATATCTTTATGGGTTAATTGTACAACAGAGATTGACAGGAGCTGTTCAGTGTCTTTTACTTAAGCTTTGTTCTTGCCTAGGTGCTGAGTTTGGTTTTGTGCAACTGTGCTACAGTGGCTGAAATAGCTGTTTTTAAGGAAAACTGAGGAAGTTGTATAGGCACCTTGAGGGTTAATTATAATAGTTATTCTGAATTATGGGCAGATGTATAGGTCTGAAAAGCTGTAAACACAGGTAACACTAAATGGTTAGAGCAAAAGATCCCACCAGGAATCCAGTGTTTTGGTTGACATGCCAAAATGGGAGATACAGAAGTACAAGATGCATAAAGCTGTTAAAAAGTAGGACTCAAACTCTTTGTCCTGCTGTAATCTGTTGATTTCACTGAAAGATTGTTCCGTTCTTTACTGGTTCCTAATCTTGATCACAAATTCCCTGTTACAGACCATCACATTTTCTGATCTGATCTTTTTTCCTTCTTTGAATTATTTTAATTCTCTTTCAATATGGATTTTAGAAGTCTGTGCTTTTTGTCTCCATTCTTCCTCGCTTCTGTCTCAGTATTTTTTTGTATTCCCGATGGTATGTTTCTGTCAGTAAAATTAGTTTTACCTCGTAATAGGCAGATAAAATTGATCATGAAAGAAGCATTTTTCTTCTACGCCTGTTGTCTTCATGTTATGCTACTTGATAATTTGAGTAATAATAAATCTACCTTTTAAAAGGCTTTATCTTGGAGTTAATGTATTTCAAAAATGCTCTGCTTGTTAATGAACTGTATACAAGGACCAGATTTGTACCTAAATATGTATAGAGATTAGGTGCTTTAGACATGGCAGATGTCCTAGAGTAGCTAACAAAATCTCTTTCCTTGTCTGGGCTTGTATATTAAGTATTTATATTTGCAGTAGTATGAAAAATGGTAATTTTTTTGTTACCTTCTTCACTGTCTGAAGCTAATATAATCCTATATACTAGTTAACATATCAAACCCCCTAAAATACAGTTTTTAATCAAAATGCTTTTCTTCTATAGACAGAAATCGCGAAGAGATTGAATACAATTTGTGCACAAGTCATCCCATTTTTGTCTCAGGAAGTAAGTAAAACTGTTCAGCTGTTAAAGTGCAATTATGTTGTTTTTCTGTTTGCAAATTAGCTAGTTTTAAGATGTTAATTTTATCACAATACACAAGTTGTAAGGAACATCTGTTATAGCTGAAGTGTGCAAACCCCCTGCTAATTTGATCTAACAAATCTGAGTTCAAACTAGTGACAATGGCTCAGCCTCATTCATTGCATGAGTAGAGTGGGAGTCTGTAAAATAGCAGCAATACAAGAAATGCTTTCATTTCTAATCATGTTGATTGTTTATTAGAAATTCAGTTGTCAAGTGTAGATCTAGTGAAATAAGCATGCTTATGTTCTCTATATTTTACATCAAATGTGTTTAGATCATATACAAAACTGTTTAAGGTTGTAAACCTACATTTGGTCTGAATGACTGTGATTTTAGCATGTTGTGGGCAGCTGCTGTTTCATGTTGAAGCTTGTTATTTTCAAACTACATTTTCACGAAGAGTATTTGTAAGTCTTGATTTCAGTGATCAGTTTTCCCTGTTTGAAATTTCAGGTGGTTTTGCTGTGTGGGCACAGAGTGTATAAATGTTAAAATTGAAACTAACTTAAAGTTGACATTATTGTCCTGTCAACTCAATTAAAAATGATAATTCATTTGCCAGAAAACTAATAATGAAGGGATGTGGGGTAAGAGATAAGCTGGCTGCCTTCAGGTCTCTTCTTTCCTTCTGAACAGGTAAAAAATAGGGCATTGTTACCTTTTACCTGGATGAGATGTCTTGCTATGGGTAGTGTGGACTTTTGCAGACAAACTGATTATTCAAGTATTTGTGATCCTGGTTTGATATGATGTGGTAATACCTTAAAAGAAATTCCTCCTTATACCCCTTCTTCTTTCAATAGCATCAGCAACAAGTGGCCCAAGCTGTAGAACGTGCCAAACAAGTGACCATGGCTGAATTGAATGCCATCATCGGGGTACGTGGCCTTCCAGGTCTACCTCCTACAGTGTGTATAACTTGCTTTCATATCTTACTGCTTTGCTATTTTTAAAATTAACTTAATGTTTTGATATCTTAACACTGTTTTGATGCCCTGTGTTGCTGAAGTGTTTTTGCTTCACACAGATTTTAGCAGAGATAAAGGTAATAGTTTACTTTGTCAGAACACAATTTTGTCCAGCAGTGCTGCATGTAACAAAACCTTTTCTGCAAGAAATATAATTTTAGGGGAGTTGCTTGTTTATTTGTGGGTGCTGTATGTCAGTTGAGCTAGATACTTTTTCCTCATGCTTTTTGTGACACTTGAGTTCTTGGAGCTTATACAACTATTCATTCTTCTTTCTTTCCCTTTCTTGTGAATCTTTCATGAATTTTAAATTAGCAAGCTACTGAATAGAAACTTCACTTGCTTTTGAAGTAGTATTAATTGTCTGACACAGTGTTCTAATAGCCTTTCACCAAGAATGTGCTTTTAAATATGCTAAAAAAGTTAATACTACTTGCTTGTGACTGGTTGTCAATCACAAGTCATTTGCTTTGTATTAATGAACTTTTTGAACCATACATTCCTTCCACTGTATGAGTTCATTTCCCCTGCCACTAAGTCTGGAATATTTCTCATGTTTTCTGCCCTTCTGACTAAGTGAAAGAAGTAGCCGAAACAAGAACCTGTCCTTTCTGATTTTATTCATATGTGAGCGCCTTGAGCGGATTCAAATTACTCATTTATCAATTTATGTTAATTGCTTGTGAGAAGATGCCCTGCTGGTCTTTATAGTTCCCTCAGACACTTTGTAATGATAATTAGACATGCTGCTGTACGGATTAACAGTGCCATAGTCCAATGACGTCTACAGACAATGGAACCAGTTAATCCATCTGTGCTTAAAATTACATCCCAACTGGAGATGGAAAAAAAAAATAGGAGTGAGGGAGGATTAAAAGAATGAGCCTCAGCTTGAAAATGCTCCTTTCATCAGTTTCTCAATTGCAGATCTGCAGTCGGTTTGCCTGTGGTAAGCTATTGGCAGTCAATTAGGTGAAATAAACTGGGAGGGTGACCTTCATTTCCTTTTAATAGCTTTTCCTCCCTGAAATGGGGACCTTCAGTGGATTTTCAGCTTAAATTTTATTCAAGCTGCTTTATTACACTTGACAGATTAGCTTTGCATAAACATACCCCCCCTTCAAATCTGTGCTGTTTTTCCTTCGTATCAAATTTTGACTGTTACTTAGTTGATTTGCTAATCACATCTTAGAAACCCACACAATTACATCTGTATTTGTCAGAATCTCCTCTATGCTTTGCTTGTGTAATGAATTAGTTTATGAATACCTGATTTGATCTTTGAAATACACCACATGTATGTTTGTGGTATTCGATTAGCAAAGATTAGAGAACGGTACTTTCTTGCATTTTTTAAAACAAATTACTTCTTAAGGATGAAAATGGAATGGGAAAACCCTTTGTTATGAACTAGTTTTAAAGAAGAGTTTATGGAGTAAAAAGAAACATATTAAAATACATTTTAAAAGATTCTTTCTCACCTTAAAATAGTGCTACTTAGACAAACCAAATTTTGCTGTATCAGGCATGTCATCTACTTCTTTTTAAAGTCTGCACAGTACAGTCTTAAAACCCATAGGATCTACAAGTACCACATGCAATTAAGAACTTTTGGATTTTTTGGGGAACAGGGAGGGAAGCTCTTTGGAAGCAGGAAAAGCAGCCTCTACAGTTTTTGTTTTTTAATTATCTAAGATTTACCTGAAGAAATACTTTCTTGTGTCTTATGAAAGACTTCTGAATAATGCCATACAGATCCAAAACTGTGAGTGAGGAAATTAACATGCTGGGCACAAAATTTGTTTGACCATGTAGATGCATGCATTTACATAATGCCAAAATTAGATGTATGTCCCAGTGATCTTTTACAGTCTTATTAATCAATGGTTACCTTGTGGGGCACAGTAAGTTTCATGCTCTGACATATGCTTGGTTTTGTTTGAAAGGGACGATGTACGTCCTGGAAAATCTGAATAGCATAAAATCAGGCTGACAATTCAGTGGACCTTTGCTCCCCCTCACTGAGCACTCAGGGTGTCAAGCCCTTTCCCCAGAGGGGAGGACACATCAGAAGCCTGTCTGTTCCTACAAGCGGCAGCTGCACCGAGGGTGAGCACAGCACAGTTTGATAGCAGCTGTCAGCATTGTTCAGGGACCCGACTTAGTGTAAAGAACAATGGAAGGGCCATGCTGCTAAAGTGCAGTGTCTTTCAAGATAAGAAAAGATATAGTAATTTAACGGTTTAGACACCTATTATGGGCATGAAAGATCATCAAACTTCTTTTCAGGGTGCAAATAGGCTGGACCAATATGTAACAGTAGAAGATGCAATCGAGTGGCTTCTGGTGTCACACTACTTAAAATACATGCATATGATAATTTTTGAGGATAGGAGGGAAATTTCATTTTGCTACCTGATACTAACTTGCCTGATTTCTCTTGACTAAATAAAATTCTGCACTTTTGCCAGGATTTGCCTTTTTTCCCCCTTTCCTTTCTGTCCTGAAGGGCCATTGTTTCCTGACACCAGATGATTCAAGAGTTTCACAATTGACTTCCTTCATCTAGAGAAATTCCTGTTACTCCTGTGTAATGTGTGAATTCTGAAAGGAAACAAAGACTTTTTAATTACTGGGGATAATGTTTTGAAATACAAAATTATATGGAACTAGGTTTATTTTATACTTTTTATTTCTAGTTGAAAAGAGGGAAGCATATTAGAGGACAGACTATGAGGATAGAGAATTGTAGTCTCATAGGACTGGGACTTTTCAGAGAATTTGCCTACAAAATCAAAATCCAGGCTTTGGAATAGGTGTATATTAAGCACGTACAAAACAGGATGAATAAATTGACACATTCTTAAAAAAAAAACTAATATAGTTGGACTCAGTGAGCTTGCAAGCAGTGCTAATCCTCTGTGTTGATTAAAAATTCTTACTTCAGGAAAAAACCCTGGATGATGTTTGGTTATTAATAGTCATGCTTCTGGCCTTACACTTATCCTACGTGTTTTTGAAGGCTTTTACCATGGGGTAGCAGTCTGGCTAAACAATCTCCTTTCAATTTTCTTAAAATAGCACCATTTAATATTTATTATATTAGAGTAGAATGAAGTAGCAATTTTGCTAGATAAATAATGAACAAAGCAGAAACCCTCAACTAAAAGAGTGAGTGCCCCCATTAACTCCCTGGCATTGCTGCAGCCGCAGGCAGTGTCCACTTCTGGGGTTTAGGAAGAATCTACATCATGGTATGAAAGAATTTGGTAGATTATTATGGTTTAACCTGAAGGGTTGTTTTGGCTTCTTTGTGTGTGGCTTTTTTGTGTTTTCTTTCATTGTTTACTTCACTTTTTGTGGAGTTGTTTTCTTGAGCTGTGTCTAGAAAACGGCAGGTTCATGTTAGGGAGTATAAGTGACAGTTAAATTGGTATATCTAGGTGTGAACAATGCAAGATTAGATTTACTTTCTAATCAATAAACTAGTTTTATGAGTAGAATATGCAAATATCTGACAGAGAAATACAAGCAGCAAACTGGAAACTGTATTCAGCACTGCATTTTTGTTGCATGATTTCAGCATATCACTGAGAAGCCAGGTTTGTCTTATTTTTCCTGTTGAGGTGCGTTGCTAATGATTTCGTGAAATATGTATCTTTTGGACTGACAGTGCTCCTGAGACAGATTGAGTTGTTGGCCTCTGAGAGGCCTCTCCACTGTTGCATGAGGTGATTGGCTAAAGGATTAGCAAGATGTGGGATTATTTTTTCTCTCTTGGCTGTGGTTGCCAGCTATCTCTGGGATTGTAGTGTGTGAAGCTTAAGAGGATGAGGTTAACCTCTTGAGGGTTTATTCTTATGAGTGTGTAGTTAATCCTTAGAAAGCCTATAAATAACTAGGCTGTATGTTTCATTATAAAATAGAAATACAGACTAGAGCAGAAATGAATGCAGAATTTAGTGCAAGGGAAGAGCTAAGCAGCTGTAGCATTACTTTAGATCCTTCTCAGCCATGATCTGCATTATGTGCTGAGGGAGGGGAAATTGCCTAGTTCTTTCAAATTAAATAAAACGAGATCTAGTGAGCACAAGACACTCTCCTCACTTTTAACATAAACTCCCTAACCTCAAGTCTAAATTATTGAACTCTGGCAATAGGAGCTTTATTGTGTAGCAACATGCTGGGTTATTTTTCATATTTTAGAACACATAGAAACCTTAATTTTATCCAGGGATTCAGTCATGGTAGCTGCTTTTAGAATACAAAGGCTCCCAGCTTAGTTTACCAGTTTAAAATGGATAGCAAGGGAGGAAGGTATTTGTCAGCATGATAGTCAGTATTCTCAAAATACCAGTCCCAAACAATGGTCAGATTTTTACTGTTAGAGCCACTAAGCTTGGAGGAAAAATAAGGAAGTGGTATTGATGTATTGGTAACTTGACCTACTCAAAAGAGAGAATCTGGGAGAAGGTGTGTAAAATATGAAAGAATGGTGTTAAACTTGGTTTCCTCTTTACACCCCACTCCCACACACCCACTTTCTCTAGGCTGATGGGAAATGAAGACTCTTGGGGCAGCAATATAGAGGAAGGTAGTATCTAAACAAGACAATTTTCTGCAGAAGAAGGTATTCTGAGTCATTCTGGAGAGGGCAAAATTGCATCCAAGGGTCAAATGGAATTGAACTGCAGGCCAGACCTCCCTTGTCTTACAAGGCTTCATGTGGGGTGGATGGAAAAAGTTTCTCCTTGGATCGTGCCCAAAAAGAAAAACAAAAGAACCTCAGGTGGCTCTCATCAAGACCTAGTATCTAAACTACAAGTCAAAGGTGAGACCAAGAATACAGTTATAAATTTGTGAAACCTAAGAGCTTTCAGGAAAGGAGTGAAAGGATGACAGTTGAACAAAAATATTAGCTAGTGCTAAAACCTGAAGATATGCCGCTTCAACTGTGAATGCAGAGAGAAGGCAGATTCTTACGAGATAACATGTGAGGTATCAGGTGTGAGTTGGTACCTCTTGCTAGATTCCTTTTTACTGAGTGTTGGGGACATTAAATGCTGTAGAGCTCAAAACTGGTCTGTTTTGGAGCAGAGGTAAATGGTAAGTTTGTAAAAACGTGTGTAAATGAAAGAAATTCTAATTGGAACACGTGGTTTCAGGAAGGGTTAGATAGAAGGATTTGATATTGAAGACTTGATTCATTTTGTGAACTTGGCTCCAAATTATTTGGCTAGACTGGTTTGAAAAGAATGATTTTGGTGGAATATAAGGGACTGAAGTTGGAGAAAAATGCTGGAGTAGTGCAGTTGAAAGCAAGAATTTGCAGAATGTGGTTGGAGCAGTATGTGTGTGTATTCATATATGTAGTTGGCACAGAAGGTAAACTATTTTATCCCAGAGGAAAGTATTACTTCCTCTAGAAAGTGATTCAAGTCACCTCTCTTGATTCAAGTATATAGGCAGAATAGCTTACTGTGATTGACGATAGTGATAAAGTGGATAATGTTCAGATAAAGTTATTAAGTGAAAGGAGACAAAATAAAGAGATGTACATAATTTTTCTCTCTTACAAATGTCTTTGCATTTGGCTTTGCATTTATGCTTAGTGAGATATGTGGGGGAATTGGAGTAGATAAAGAGTCAGTAGGCTGAGATAAAATGCGATGTAACTTTCAGTCTGGAAGGTAGTTGGAAATATGTTCGGAGGGGGAAGGAGTTGGGTGGGAGAGGTGAATTGGTTGGTGCAGACAAAAGAAAAATTCATCTTGGACTGCATATGAAGAAGTGAAATGTAAAGGAGTTAGTTGACTAAGGATGAAAGATGGTTCTGTTCATGGAATTGTCCCATGTCAGCATGGTTAGGAGTAGAGAAAATTGTTGGGAGTTAGTATGTGGAATGATACAGAGCTCCAGGTTGGGCTACTTTGCAGTGAAAGTGGTGCAAAGAACGAACCATATGGATTTTGAGAAGGAAACACTGATAAACTGAGGTGAACTAATTGCTACTGTGTGGATGGGAGTGATGTGGACTGCACAAAATATACCTCTAACTAGGTGCCATTGTCACCATGGAGTTACTGAGAGTAGGAAGATGTGGAGGAAGATACCCAAGTACTGTAAATAGTAAACGTTAGAAGTGTACAAGAAAGCAGCAACCTTCTTGCTGTGTTTTTCATGGGGGAAGAGCAAGACAGACTGTTGAGATGGGGGCTGTGTGGGAGGACTAGACAAGATGCTTGCTTTCCTTATTCTTGCATAGAGGGAGGCTAGCATAGGCAGTTAGGATAACTTTAGGAAATAGTAAAGGCTTGACAAAGACACAGTTTTCACAGCATTTTATTGTAACTCTTCAATATGCATAGGAGTTTGTATCAATTGTGGAATTTCTGTTATCTAGTAACTGCATTATTTTTTAGTTTTTAAGAGTACTTGCTGAACTACCAAGGGTGTGATCTTGTCTAATAGTTAATTGCATGAAATTAATGCTCAACTGCCTGGAACAGTATCTAATACTGTTTCTAAAGGTGCTGGCTAACTGTCTCTTCAGATTGAGTACTTACAAGCAGCAGTAGTGAGGAAGTAAAAGCAAGAATTAGCAAAAGTGCCTAAATGCATGTTCAGAAGTAATTGTTGTTTAGTGTGTCAAAGTCATTGTGGAATGTAGGCAAAATGTACAAGATTGTGGTCTTGGCTTGGAACACGAAGTAAAGATTGGTGTAATGCTTTTCTTATGACAGTCATATTTTTCATTTTTTAATGTCTCTGAAATCGACTTTTCTAGTTAGTAATAGCTGGAACAAAAGGGTACCGAGTATAATTTCAAATCCTCTATTTAACTTCTGGACTTTAATTTACCATAAAGCCTTGCTAATTAATAATTTCTGTCATGTTCAGCAAGAGTTAAATTTCTGGAGACTAAAAGAGCCTGGAAGGAAAATAAATACTTTTTAAGATAATCATACGTCAATAATAAAACTCTCTAGAGTAATATCTGTAAGTCGTTTCCAAATTGGTGCTTGCTTGAACTAGTTGTTTTTGGCAGCTGTGCAGCAGGAGCATGGTTTTGAAGTGGTGTTGGATGGTGGTGGTATGCTAACAGTAGCTAAAAAGGCAAATACATAGATTTGAGGTTAGAAGGTGAGTAATAGCAGGAATTTATGGTTGCCGCAGAAATGAAATGTGCTGGCAGTTTCTGCAGACCAGAAGCAGTGTGTGCTGACAGCTTCATTCTAGAGACTTCAGACTTGCATCTGAGTCTTCAGAGAAGGCAATATGTACTTGTCTAAAACTAATGAAAAACTTTCTTCTTGAACTGGTTTAGACTGACAGTGATAGAGGAATGTGAATGGTTTCAGAAAACCAACCTTTGTCTTATCTGGACCAGGAGATTTTAAGATTTTAGACTCTGTTTCTGAATTTGTTACTTTCATTTAGAGTCTGGGAAGTCCTTTGGTGGAGACATGTTTTCCCAAGCAAGGATCATTTTTTCTGTGGTGACTCTGACTCTACTGCTCTTGTCCTGTGGCATCTGTTTTTCACAAAGGCTTGTCTGGCTCTTCCATTGTAGCAGTGTTTTTCTTCTGGTTGCCTTCAGCTTTGCTGTTTATCCCTTATTTCTTCAGAATTTAGCCTAAGAAAAGAAAAAAAAAAACAAACATGATTTTATCTAGCTAAAAACAAGGCAAATAACATAATTAATACAGGGGTCCTTAAAAACATGGTCTTCCAATTAACTTTTTTTTTTCTGCTATGAAGTGTTTGAGACAGGAACTGTTCTTAAGATAGCCCTGGAATACACATTTTTAGAAGAATAACTATATGTACAAGCACACAGAAAGTCTATTTTTACATAGAAGTATAAACAGTCAATATGTATGTAACATATACTAGAAATTATATATACTGTTCTGTATATATCATATGTAATAATATATTAGTGATATATTAAAGTGTAAAATACTGTGTATATATCATATCAAATGTGGTGTATTTGAACATGCATAAAAGGCTATACCAGCAAAGGGACTTCTTTTGTTTGTGGGCCTCTTGTTGTGTTGCTGTTATAGCTGCTGATACAAGCTTTACTCCTGCTTCAGTGGGTCTGCACGTGGTACAACAGACAGAGTTTTAGGTTGACTTGCAGTTCCTAAAAGCACAGAGGAAGGAAGAGAAAACCCTTTTCTGTCAGCTTAAGCCTTTGTGTGGGTGCAGCAACAGTAGTGGAGTGTTAATGCACCTTGGGGAGAAGATGTCACTGAACTGGAAGAATTCCATCTGCTGGCGATGCCTCACATCCTCTCTGCAGGGCTGTGCCTGTATGGGGTGGGATGATCCACAGGGGCTTCACAGCATAGAGAGGCTGCTAGTGCAGACCTACTCCAGTGAAAACGCCAGTCCTGCTGGCAGTGCTATATAATTATTCCCTCTATTATAATGGGATGTTAGAAATCCTGCCATTTAAGAATTACCGCTAAAAATTTGTTAAGTAGTTAATTGCTGATCACATTAGTGAAACAGCTGATGGGCTTATTCACTGGGTGCAGTGGCAAATCATTTGGGTGGGGTCACCCACACCTGTCATTTACTGTTTACAGACGTGATCTGAAGTGTATTATCTCTTATCTTTTTAATTCTGGTGCCTGGGCTTGCCCTCGAAGATGCCAAAAGGAAAGGCAATGAAACCTAGCTGTTTACAGTAAGACCAGAAGGCACAGTGAAGATAAGAGTTGCTGCTCAGATTTGTACTAAGGGAAAGATAAGACTCCTTTCTCCCTTGCGATGTATAGTGGTAATGGGGAAACTAATCAATGGTTAATAAGTTACCCTTGAATAATAACTTCTAAATGCTTTTTGATTTATTTTGGGAAGCACTGAAGACCTGTTTCTCAGTTCTGTAGTTGTAAAGCTAACTACTACAGTATTAAAATTTAGGAATGGGATCTTGTGATGCAGCAGAAGTACTGTGTGTGTACTGGTACTGGCCATGTAATTAATAGCAGCCCAAACCTTTCTGGTGTTGGAAGACTTTCTTTGTTTTCTCTTTACATTGAAAAAATTCAAAATTTCTCAAAACCAGAAAATATTCTAGAATGCAAGCTAAAGAATACATGTACAGAATCAGATTCAAAGAATGGGTAAGGTTGGAAGAGACCACAGGGGGACAATTGGTCCAACCTCCCTGCTCAAGCCAGGTCACCCCAGAGCACATGGCACAGTCCAGATGGTTCTTGAATATCTCCCTTGAGGGAAACTCCAAAACCTTGCTGGGTGACCTGTGCCAGTGCCCTGCACAATAAAGAAGCTTTTTCTTTTGTTCGGGTGGAGCTTCCTCTGCATCAGTTTCTGCC